>PVIU01015687.1:0-26146 GCA_004026605.1 Ondatra zibethicus
GCAGGTATGACTGCAGGACGTGCACACGTGTCCTCTGTAAGCAGGTATGAGCGCAGGACTTGCACCTGTGTCCTCTGTAAGCAGGTATGAGCGCAGGACGTGCACACGTGTCCTCTGTAAGCAGGTATGAGCACAGGACGTGCACACGTGTCCTCTGTAAGCAGGTATGAGCGCAGGACGTGCACACGTGTCCTCTGTAAGCAGGTATGAGCTCAGGACGTGCACACGTGTCCTCTGTAAGCAGGTACGAGCACAGGGCGTGCATCTGTGTCCTCTGTAAGCATGTATGAGTGCAGGACGTGCACCTGTGTCCTCTGTAAGCAGGTATGAGCGCAGGACGTGCACACGTGTCCTCTGTAAGCAGGTATGAGCGCAGGACGTGCACACGTGTCCTCTGTAAGCAGGTATGAGCACAGGACGTGCACACGTGTCCTCTGTAAGCATGTATGAGCTCAGGACGTGCACACGTGTGCACCTGCTACCATCCATCCTCGTCTCCACCGTCTGCTCTACTAACCTGGCATGGACCTTGCACAGCGCCCTACACAGTCCCATCACCTTGCACCCCTTGTTTGCTCTTCCGTCCGTCACTGTTCTGGCTTCCTGCCACGTTGTCTAGTACAGATTGGCAGTTTCATTTTTGATTTAAATATCCACATAATAATATCCGGCCTCTGAGTTCCTTGTTTGTCTGTCAAGAGTCTTGTTTCTGCCCAGCCTTACTCTCTCCTGTTGTCCCCTCGTGGCTTCACCGTGCCAGTGCGTGCGGTGAGTTATGTAACTTTTGTTACAATGCCTCCCTGCTCCAGTGTGACCGACCCTTCCAGCTTACTGCACACAGAATCCACACCTCTCATAGCTTGTGGATCGTCCCGGAGCCTCCAGGCCTTTGCCGCTGATCTCTGTGGCTGCGTCTCCCATCCTCTTGTCCACCCTCCAGCCCTTCCAGTTTTCAGTTCATAACCACAATATCACATCACCATAGCGCTGTCGGGAACACCTGTCAGTCAGCTTCTCCTCTCCCAGTCTTCCTTGCTTACTGTTGCATACATGCATCTCTCTCTTCTAACCTGCGCTTTGGTTCACATGGACATGTATTAGACACGTCACATTTTCATAGCCTCCATGAAGCATGGTGGCGTTTTCACTCTGCGTGGTGGCCGAGAAACTACAGCAGGTTCACCGTCATGTGCTGTAGGAGAATGTCCATGCATGCTGTTAACGCATAAATAGATAAGTGTATTGTCTGATAGACTTCTGTTTTCAGTTAGGGATAACCTGATTGTAGAATGACAGCTGGAATTTTGGTGAATTAAAGATAAATCTCTATGTTTAGTTCCTTTTGGCTTATTCCATAACCAAAATGCTATTTCTAAGTAAATTTATAATAGTGTTTTTGCTTGCGTTTTGTTGGCTGCACAGAAGTGGGAAGAATCATGGGTTTTGAGTTTCACAGGGATAACAGATGAGTCATGAGTGTTTAACATTCCATGCATTATATGTAAACGCAAATGGTAAGACTTCCTACCGTTATCCAAGTGCATTTGCGTGGCGGCTGTGGTGCTCGGGTGTCTGTGCCTTCACCGAAGACTGCACAGCAAGGAGCACAGAACGGTGGATAAATGTGCTCAGTGACGGCAGGATGGCTAAGTTACCGCGCCACAGAGCGGCAGTGCCTCAGTGCCTATTGGAAAGGAGGCGTTGTTCTCCTGCTGCAGACCAAGGAGACTGTGCCCCTTTCCCTTCTGAACTCTTCACCAGTGTGCCTGCTGGTAGAACCCAACAATATTGTGACTGCCAAGTGATACTAGAATTTTAGGCTTTAAGGCCAAGACAGTACTAAAAGTATATTCAGTTAGCTTAGGTTTAAGAGAGCGGTCATGTTATATCACTAACTTATTCCAGGTCTGTCACACAGAAGACCTTAATAAACATTTGCTATATGTATTTTTTATTAAGGATTACTTTTGAATAACATAAGTACATATAAGTTACATTTCCCCCCTTTTCTTTATAATCACAAAAGTTGGATTTCCAGTGTTTCAGAATTAATTATGGAAGACCTAGGACACTTAGTCTTTCCTCAGTCCCCACCGTAGCGTCTACAGTGTGTACCGAGTGTCAGGTGGCTCTATCTGCTCATAAATATGTGCCACCAGAGTGAACTTGTTCTTTTGGTGACATTTTGGTTGTATTTGTAATGAGTTAACTTGGTGGGTTTGTGTCATTTTGGTTGTAGTTTTAGCTACTACTCAAGTTTCATGATTTGCTTTCTTCTTGCTATAGCTTCAAACACTTGGCTGGTCCCGGAAACTAAAGGAGCGATTGTGCAAGGTGGGTACGGCCACACAAGTGTGTATGATGAGCTCACCAAGTCCGTTTACGTGCACGGCGGCTATAAAGCACTACCGGGCAATAAGTATGGACTGGTGGACGACCTGTACCGCTATGAAGTTAACACCAAGACTTGGTGAGTAGGCTGAGTACAAGGAAGTATGAGAAAGATGAAGTAGCTGCTAATTGTATGATAATATTTGTATTGGCTTTTTTCATATAGTATGTTTTGATACTGTTCTTTCCTCTTCCCCTTCTACTCCCAAACGCTCCCCACCTCCCTCCCGATCTTCTTCTCTCAGTAAAAAACAAAAACAAATCAAAACAAACAAACAACAAAACAACTACCAACCCCCTCCCCATACCCAAACCCAAATGAACACACACACACACACACACACACACACACACACACACACACACACGCACACACACACACACACACACACACACGCACATGATGGAACTCCTTCAGTGTTGGCCACCTACTCTCCTGGGCAGGGGGTGTGCCTCGAGGTGTGGTTAATATACCCGGTGTCATCCTTTACAGAGAGCTTCTCGGTTAGGGTGGGACTTTGTGTCCACTTCTCCTTTCTCTTGCTGTGGCTTTGACTGTCTTGAACTTGAGCAGGTCTTGAGTGTGTGCAGTCACAGTCCTGTGAGTTCCTATGAATGTGAGCCCTGTTGGGATAATATCTTACAGTGGTGTAATAGTGGTGTTTATAGGATATGGTAACGTGATATACTGTCATGCAGAAGTAGTACAAAATAACAAATCCCCTATGTATAAACAATATAATTTAAAATGGTTTCTGGTCACAGACATACTTACAAGTACCTCTAAACATCCATTTTAGGTGAATAATTTTGTTTATCATCATCATCTCAAGCTTTAATATTATATGTCCAGGATTTGTTCTTATTTACACTTGCATTTTAATATTAATTAAATTTACAAAAAGCATTTTTCAGTTTTATCATCTAATGTGAATGAAATACAAAGCTTGTGGTATTATGAAATAGTTTTCACTTTTTATAAATAGCAGTGTTACACTCTGCATGCTATGTTTCTCATGCTCAATACAGCAACCCTTCAGAGGTGCATGCATGAACGTGACACTGATGTTCTCTGTAGCTCTGTGTGCTTTCATCAGCAGGGCGTGCCCTGTCCTTCATGTCCTCCCAGAGGCAGGTCACTAGCATCCGTCCCCTGCCCATGTCGTTGGTAGAGACAGCTGCTCAGCGACATTTCAGCGCGTTTCCCCAGCTAATATGGTTACTTCTAATTTTTTGTGTTCATTTTTCTCTTTTTGATTAATGTATGACTTATTTATATCCCTAACATTCATTTTTTTTTGCTGGAAATACTGTTTTCCTTTGTCTTTTGTGTTTACAGTTTTAAAATATAATTTTTATTGTACTTGTTTCTGTTTTAGAATCTTTTGAGAAATTCTGCTTTTGTTTTGTGACAGTCGACATGTCTTCTAACGTTGTTTGAGCACATTTAAGGAGAACCTGTTTATTAGATAGTGATTTGTTCTCCTTGCCCACCCTTCACCCCACAGTGTCAGAGGAGAGCAGGACTGTGAGGCTTCCTTTGGCAAGCGGATAATTCTGGTTTACCATGACAACCATGACAAAAGATGGGAGGCCACAGAATGAAGCAACCTCATGAGTGCCCAGGACAGGGAATTCATATAATTATTGTAAAAATTCCTCCAAAATGAAGACAAAAGTAAAAACAGAAAGAGAAAAGGCATTTCTCTGTCTTGGAGGCAGCTAACACTGACAGCTGACAATTTCTTCTCGTTCTGTAATATATGTGTGTGATGGGTAGCGGATTCGCATGTGTGTGTGTCTGTTATTGCAGGGTGCACATAACATTTGTACAGTTGCATGTGCACCTGTGTGTGCATGCCTGCTAAGGTGGAGGAGTCTTGTCTATCACCATCCACCTTATTCACTGAGGAAGGGTCCCTCATTTCATCTCAGAGGTCGCTGAAACTTCTCGTCTATCTAGCCTGCTTTCGTCTTTTAGCTCCAGGCCCTGGGATTCAGGTGGGTTATCCCACCACCTGGCCCTCACGAGGGTTTTGGGGACTGAGCTTCACTCCCTACCCTTGTTTCGTGTGCAGGCAACAGTCCACCATTTGAGCAGACAAACTTCTTAACTGAAAACATGGAATCCAGGAGACACATTGCTTTCAAATTTCTGAAAGAAAACAGTCTAACCTAAAATCCTGTAACTGACGGAAATACTCTTAAAAAAACCTAACAACATAATGACATTTTCAGGAAAGCAATAACAGAGTCAGACAGCAATGTACCTCAGCACTAGGAGAGAAAAAAAGTGTGTCCTGTCTTATAACTTACTTAAGAAATAGGAATATGTTTGATATCACTTCTGTGTTTTAATATTAATTAATTCTTGTTTATGACAATTCAACATGTTAAAAGATGCTCAAATTTTAATGTTTAGTTAACAAACAACGTTATTCTCACTGTTGGGAAAATATTAAGGCGTCAGAGTCAGGATACACTCAGTGTTTCTGCTGCTTTCCTGCTTCCTAGGTGGTTAGATCTAGTGTATTGACATTTAAAGAGCAGAGGAATGTCCCTGTTCCTGACTATAAAGCTTCTCACTTCTCCAAGTTCTTTCTTTTCATCTTGTTAATGTGTTGTGCTGATTGACACTGCCCTACCCAAGGGCTTCAACTCTGGTTTAAAGGTCTGCTGCCGTTGTAGTTTTGTTAAATCAGACAGCTCTTGCTGCTTTTGTATATCCATCTATAGACCTTACTGCAGGAGCCTGTCAACATTTTCAGTGTTCTTTGCAAGGCTGTGGGTGTGCATGCGTGTGTGTGTATTTGCATGTGTGTATGTGATAACAGATTTTGAAAAACCTACTTTTTAGGTGAGAAGAAAAGAAGAGGAATATTTTTGTGGATATAAGTAATATCTATGGTAATAACTATGGGCAGTGTTTCCAAGTGTTTACGGTGTGGTACTGTATCGCTTCTGCATTTAAATCACAGACACTTTAAAAACTTTTACAAGGCTGGTACCTAGTTCCATGAACTGATCTCTTCAGGCTTCAGTTTCTTATTATGGGATTATTTTTACATCATTGCATTCAAAGCTAATTAAATTACTCAGTTATTTTATTTTATGCTTTTGGTTTCCTCTAAGAAATTTGCCTGTCAGAGATTTTGGAGACAAAACAATGTTATATGTCTGTTATTAGGTAAATCACATTTCAGCTAATACTGATAATTATACTTCTTTGTCTGCATAGTGAAAGTCTGAAGGCTTTAAATAAATGAATGTCGTATTGAGTGCTTATCAAGCTGTTATAAGATTGACAAGAAAGCCAGAAAAAGTACCAACAATTTTCTGAGGAGTTGAATTATAAGGAAGATTTATTAATTATGATAATGTAGGAGAAGCAGGTCAAGAGAGTATCTTTTTAAGGTTATGTTGCGGGCTGACCCAGGAGCTATCAAACAGGTGTTGAAAGTAGAAAAAACGGATCATTTTGCTAGGGGAATGTTTGCAAAGACAGTGGCATGGGCTGCAGTACTGAGAGTCAGCAGGCCCCTCCCGTTCTCAGGGATGTGAGAGAGGGCAGGCTACATGAAAACAAAGCCAGAGAGCGGGTACAGATGGCGAGGACGTGTACAAAGTTCAGTTATTTTTACTTTCTCGGTGAAATTATAGTCATCAGTTGAAAACGAGGACGTGAAATAGAGGAGGTTTGAGTTTTGGAAAGAGGTGATGTACACAGTGACCGCTTTGGAGAGAGGAGGAGTGGACAGGCTCGGGAAATGAGCATTGTGAGACTCTGATGTGAGAAGCTGTAATGTATGGCAGAGATGATTTCAGTATTTTTAGTCCTGTGGTTGAGTATTTGGCTTGAATGAGCAGTTATGGTCTACATGTTCTTATTTAGTCTATTGGTCAGCATACCAGTTTTCCTAATCCGATTATTTAAGATTATAAATTCTTGGTCAAAGGGAGTAGTATCATGTTTGATTTTACCCAAACCATATTCCAATTCAGATGTCTGCTCATTTGCCTTCTGACCATTGAAGAATGCGAATTTCTGACTCCATGGTATTTCTAAGATTCGGTATTGTTTCCATAGAAAAATTTTTTGGTTGTTGTTGTGGGAAATTATACCTGGTTTTTGTTATGCTTCACCCACCCATCCACCCATCCACCCATCCATCCATCTATCCATCCACCCATCCATCCATCCATCCATCCATCCATCCATCCATCCATCCATCCATCCATCCATCCATCCATCTATCCATCCATCCATCCATCATCTACCTGTCTATCTATCATCTAGCAATCATCTATCTATCTATCTATCTATCTATCTATCTATCTATCTATCTATCTATCTATCTATCTATCTATCTATCATATGTCTATCAATCATCTATCTAATCTATCATTTATCTATCATCTATCTATCAAGCATCTATCTATCTATCTATCATCTATCTAATCTATCATTTATCTATCATCTATCTATCAATCATCTATCTATTTAATCTATCATCTGTATCTATCAATCATCTATCTTGTCTATCTATCTATCTATCTATCTATCTATCTATCTATCCATCTATCTATCTATCTAATCTGTCATCTATTTATCTATCAATCACCTATCTATCTATTGATCATCTAATCTATCATTTATCTATCATCTATCAATCATCTATCTAGTTATCTAATCTATCATCTGTCTATCAATCATTTATCTGTCTATCTATCTACCTATCATCTATCTATCTATTTAATCTATTATCTATCTATCTATCTATCTATCTATCTATCTATCATCTGTCTGTCTGTCTGTCTATCAATCATCTATCTATCTATCTCTCTGCCTTGGTGTGGATAGTGTAGGTACACTTCAGCATGCATATATGCCTGTGCATATGTATGTCCATATATGTGGAGGCCAGAAATTTGTATCGCGCTTCTACCTTATTCTCTGTCTTATTTTCAAGCCAGGGCCTCTCCCTGCACCAGGTGCTTATCGATTTGGCTAGTCCGAGTAGCCAGTGAGCTCCAAGATTTGCTCTTCTCCACCCTCATCCCTCAGGTTAAGGCACATTCTTCTATGCTTGGCTTGGGTGCTAGCGATCCAAACACAGGGCCTCTTGCTTCCTGTGAGACAGACGCTTTCTTTACTGGTGAGCCATCTCCTTGGCCCTGCAACTTTGGGTTCCATTTGCATTTTCTCTTGGACTAATAATGTGAAGTATCTTTTCATATATATTGTCCATGTAGTGCTTCTTTGAAATTTTGTGCAATATTCTACCCATTTTATTGTATTTGATAGACAGTATATATTATTTCTTTGCAATATTAGTTTATTTTGTATTTTGCGAACATTTTGTCAGATTGTGGATTATTGTTCTATTCATTTGTCATTATTTGATAACTCAAACTTACATATATAGTCAAATGAATGAATTTTGTTTCTTTTGTAGGTTGTGCTTTGTATTTTGCTTTTATAGCACTAGTCTACTGTTGCAAGGAGGCCGCTGCTTGTTTGTCCCAGCTGCCCAGCTAGCTTAGCCCTGAAATAATCACACAGAAACTGTATTAATTAGATCACTGCTTGGCCCATTAGCTCTAGTTTCTTATTGGCTAATTCTTACATCTTAATTTAACCCATTTCTATTAATCTTTGTATTGCCACGTGGCAGTGGCTTACCAGGTGAAATTCCCAGTGTCTGTCTCTGGTGGATCCATGGCGTCTCTTTCTGACTCTGCTTTCTTCCTCCCAGCATTCTGTTTAATTTTCTCCGCCTACCTAAGTCCTGCCCTATCCACAGGCCCAAAGCAGTTTCTTTATTAACCAATGAAAGCAATACAAAGACAGAAGGACCTCCTACACCAGTCTACAATATTTCATATTTTATAAATGATTTTCAGTTTTTCTAATTAGTTTCACAGTTAATTTCTAATCCAGCTAAGTTAAGACTTGTGTGTAGGGGCATGTGCAGTAGGTGCTCCCTCAGTGTTGTTCAGTAACAGTTCCTTCCTTTGATTATCTACTGTATGTAAGACATCAATAAGAAAATTATCTCCAGGTAATTAATATTTTCATGCTTTCCTCAATGAAATCTGTATGTTTTAAAATCAAAACTCATATTTATTTTAGAGAGTGTGTGTGTGTGTGTAGGGGCACATGTGTGTGCATGTATATAGACCACAGTATGTTTATGGGCATCAGAGGACAATTTGGGGGGAGTGGCTCCTCCCACCATGTGAACTCTGGGATTGACTCAGCTTGTCATGCGTGGCAGCAAATATCCTTACCCACTGACCTGTCTCACCTGGTACTGGTTTTTTAAGGATGCCATTACGTATCACCATGTGCCTCATGTCTCCTAGAAATAGAAATGCATTTTTTCATAGCTGGCACTGAGAAGAACAGAAATGCATTCTGTCACAGCTGGCATTGTGAATGCGCAGGCTCCTAGTTCTGGAGCATGCGCAGCAGAACTCTGGCCCTGGCGAAGCTCCTGTGAAACATCCTCTGCTCTGCTAGTGTTTAGGGCATGCTGGGCTTCCCCTGCTGTAACCACACCCTCCTAATCTAAATTGTTTGTACATGACCTGCTTTATAGAGACGCCAGTCACTGAATTTAGGGTCTATATGAATCTAATATTAGCTTGACTTCGTTTATCTAACTTCAACTGTGACTTTCTTTACTTCTGCACACACGTTTGCAAAGACTCCATTTCCAAATGAGGTCACATTCTGAATTTGTAGGTGTATGCTAACTTTGGGGAGAATACTGTACATTCAGTGACTGTTGTATTTTTTTCTTTCTGTTTTTATCTTGATGCAAGTAAGACTGATATTTATATTTTGTGTCAGACTTGCTGATTTTAGTAATTTCCGTGTAAGTATTTTTAGATTTTTTTTCACAGTAGTTGGTCAGATTCTGTATGGATAATCTGAATAAAACCCTTCCTGGGTTTTATTTCAATCTTGTCTCTTCCTGTCCACTGCATCCTCACCCCAGTGTAGAATAGAGGGAGGTGATGGCTGATTAATGCATGTCCTTGTTCCTCAGATGTAGAGAAATGCTCTCCGGCTTCCTCCAGTGAGAGCGGTGTCTCTGTGGGCTTCGTGGAAACCATCATTAGGAAGGTTTAGCAAGCTACAGTTTCGCTTTCATTCTTATCTGTCCCCTTGTACACAGATCAATTCCGCAGGGATCAAAGACTGCATTGTAAAACCTGAGACTCTGAAGCTGCTGGGAGAAAACACAGTCCTGCGGGACAGAGGCGTAGGAAGGCTTTCTGGATGGGCTCCCTTTCCCATGAATGTTGCCAGCCGTTGATAAATAGGACCTAATAAACCACACAGCTTCTCTGTGGCACAGGAAGTAATCAACCAAATGCAGAGGAAGCCTGCAGAGTGGGAGAAGCCTTGGCAACTATACATCTCGTAGAGGAGTAATCTGATGGAGAACTCCCAGATTGCTAAGATCAGGTCTGCTGTAAGGCCCAGCCCTGCTACTCCTTGGCATATACCCAAAGGCCTTGGCGTCTTACTACACAGGTTTTTGCTCAACCATGTTCTTTGCTGCCGTAGTCACAGGAGCTGGTAAACGGAAACAGCCTAAGTGTTCTTCAGCGGATGAATGGATAGTGAACGTGTGATACACAGTGGAATTCTATGTAGCTGAAAAGGGACATGTAATCATGCTATGTGCAGGTAAATAGATGGAATTAGACAGTAAGGATACAGAGTGAAGTAACACAGAGCCGCAAAAACAAATGCCCCATGTTCGTTCTTATTTGTGGATTCTAGCTCCAAGTCTTTGGATGTCAGTATATAACCTGGAGTCACTAAAGGAACCAAAGGGGCCACGAGGGCAGAGGAGAGCTGTAGAAAAGAGGCTGCAGGGTACAAGCGCTTTGAAAGGGGACATGTGTGGGATAGACTAACAGAAATTCCAGGCCAGCCATGGGGTAGCTTCCTTTGGTTTGTGGGACAGCAAGTCCAAGAGGCTTTCGAACAGCGTAGGATGTTGTCATTGTCCCTGCTTTCCTCTCTGGACTAAGGTAAGCCCTTAGAGCTAAGATAAGACAACTTCAGACGCAAGACTCCAAGGTCTGGAACTGACCAGGAAGCCTGCTTGGTGAAGACTAGCTCTTACTGTATCTGAAGTTTCTCTGTAAGTTGCCAAGGGGCAAAAAGCCATCAGTGGTCCTACCCAGTGTCAATCCTACTTACCCCAGCAATGACTAGCTGCCCAGTATAGCCCCGATAATGTATTGGTGGTGCGTGTATCTTGGGGTAACCAATGGATGTCTGATTGGAAAGGGATTTATCCCTGGTGTTGTAATCCTAGCCAACCACCTGTAGCTGGTGAGGTCACGGAGCCCAGAGGATAACCTGCTGCTGCCTTTTTCCTAAACTTAGAGTTCCAGACCTTATTCTGAAAACCTACCTTACGCCTACAGACAAGTACAGCCCTCAGTCCTCATCAGAGAAGCTTCTCTCTCCGCAGATAGAGACTGTCTTAGTCAGTCCTTCCTGCTCTGAAGGGAGTGTACATCTGGTTCCACAGGCAGGGTGAAGAGAGAGTGACACTGGACTTGACGTGGGCTTGTAACACACTTTGCCCAACAAGGCCACACCTCCTAATCCTTTCAAATAGTGATGACAGCAAGCATCCCAATATATGAGCCTGGTGACCATGTATTCAAATATATGAGCCATGTGTGCCATTCTTATTCAAACCACTGTAGAGGTCGTTACAGAAATCTACAACTAATCAAAATTAACAGAGCAACTGTGTAGTGCCCAGCGCTGACTGATACATCTGCCTTGTAACTCTTACACCTGAAGCTCAGAAAGTGACACAGGGAGATTAACAGCCAGGGACCAGGATGTCTGCCGTGAGACAGTGACATCTCTTGATGGAAGGGCAATCTTACCCGTGGAATCTAAGACTTCCAGTCTGATGACATCAGTTGATGGGAAATCTCACAGGGCCCTACCCTTAGATGAAGAGCTGCAGCGGTTAATGGCTGCTGAGAGAGGGGTGGTCTTCTCCAGAGATGAGCCCCTGATAGTTTATCCAATCCCAGCGTCCAGCCGTAGAACACAGGTACACACTGCAATGCTAAGTGACCGCAAAAGGTTGTGTGCGCACGCACGTGCCAATGTTAGTCAGTGAAAAAGGCCATAAATTCTAGAGGGGGTAGAGACACGGGAGGCTTTGCAGTGGGGTGAGGAATGAGAAAAGAATGCAAGTACGTTCTGTGTGGAGAAAATCCTTTTTAAAAGTAATGTTAAAAACACTTTTCTTCTCTCTCTTGGTTTGCTAACCGCTTGTATCAAAATTCCTTTGAGAGTTGGTTATCTGATGTTTTCCCCAAAGTAATATGGCTAATTATCATGATTTATTTTAGTAACTCGACTTAAATCAACTGTGGTCTAATATTACTATTGGTTTTCCCAAAAACTTAAAAAATCTTTGTTAATATCTGAGATATGATCATATTTCTCTTGAACTATTCATATTAATAGTTTGATGTTAATGCTTTCTTGGATACATAAACTTATTTGGGGAGCATTCTTTTTAGTGCTATAGATCATATTTGTAAAATCAGAATTTTTTCCTGAGTATTTTTTAATTTTAGCCCTTAAGACAACTAAAGGTGATTTTTTTTATGTATAGAATTTTACCAATGGAATTCATTACATTCATTGGAAGAATATTCAGATTATCCGATTTGAAATTGATATTATCCATTAAATTATTATAATGGTACTATTAGTACAGTAAAATCCCCTTGATTAAGATCTATTAATTATGTAAGTGATTTTTTCATACATGCATGTTATGTATTTGATCCTGTTTATTGTCTGTCCTCCTCTATTACAGTCTCCTTTCCCTTCCATGTCACTCGTGACTTTACTGTTGCTTTATGTAATTTTTCGGTTTCACATGAGAGAGAGCCCTTGACATTTGACTGTTTGAATAGGGCTCATTTTCCTTCAAGTGATGTTGACTCAGTAAACAAGTTTCACCCATCCGCTTCCCTGAGAATGATGTTCTGTACGGCTGCGTAGCCCCACGCTGTCTATAACCAGGTCTTCTCTGTTCGGTTGTCTCTTGCGCTTAGGCAAAGTGGGCTTGCAGTGCCGTAGGTGTGCCTGTCCCTATTGTAAACCAATGCAGATTCCTTTGGGTGTGCCCCAGACTTGGGATAACTGAGCCGTAAGGTCATTCTCTTGATTTCACAGCGTCCATGGGTGTATTTCCAATGGGTGTAAAAATTGACTATACGATAACAGAATTGTATAGCGTGTAGTTAGGCTTTTTTCCATGTAGCAATGTGTATTTAACGTTCCACCATGTCTTTTCTTTCTGTATTGTATTCCATTGCATGTTAGAAGAGCTTGCTTATCCATTTACATGTTGAAGAGTGTCCCAAAGGCCTCCCGATTATGTCAGTTGTATATAAAACTGTTAAGAAAAGCTGCATGCAGGTACTTTAGTGAACAAAAGTTTTTGACCCGCTAGTAAATACTAAGACACACAATTCCTTGGTTGTGCATTAATTAGAATTATGTTTAATATTGTAATAAGCTGCTAAATTATCTTTCAAAGAGACTACTATTCTTTATGCCTTGCATCAGCTAATAGGAATTTTTGTTAGGTTTCAGTAATGTCGATATTTTCAGTTTTAGCCATTTTAATAGAGCTCGGTGGTAATCTCACCACTATTTCAATGTGCATTCTCTTGATCACACAGAGTGAAGCGTATTTTTATTAATATATTCATACCCATGTGCTTTCTTCAGGAGGCACTGCAAACACTGTTTTTTGTTTCATTTTAAGGCTTCTTTGTATAATTTGGAAAACATTCTTTTGTCAGGTATTGTGTTGCAAATGTTTTTATGATAGTTTGTAGCTTGTGCTTTTATTCTCTGAGCAATATTTTTCCGTTGCAGAAAAAAATTGATTTTAAGTAAGTCTTCCTCAATTAATTTTATGTTTTGTGCTTTTTGGTACTTATAAAAATTCATCATCAAACTCAGTTCCTAGATTTTCTTCCTCTGTTATCTTCTCGGAGTTCATCATATTCTTCACGTATGCTTATTATTTATGCTAGGTTAGTTTTTTTCAGCAGTGTAATGCATGCGTATGGTATGCATATGTGCCTGCGTGTATGTTCATGTGTGTGTGGGTGCACGTGTGTGTTGTGCATGCTTGTATGTGTGCTTTCAATGTGGATAACTGAGGTTGACTTCATGTAGTGTTTTGCGTTGTGCACCACATTGTATATTGATCGGATCCTCCAGAGCTCGCCATTTTGGCTGTTTTAATTAGCTAGTTTATCCTGAAATTCCATCTCTGGAATGACAGGCAGCCCACCACACCCGGGCTTTTATATGGGCTCTGGAGGTCTAAGCTCCTGTCTTCACACCTGCAGGGCCAGCACTTCACTGTGTGCATTCAATAGGGAATCTTGAGTTTGGGTCTAAATTCTCTCTCTCTCTTTTGTTTATGATGTATGGTTATCCTGCTAGTATTTTTAATATCTATCTATATCCTCATAGATCTTCACACACATACTGTGTGTGTGTGTGTGTGTGTGTGAGTGTGAAACTTTAGAGATGTCTGTTTTTTCTGCCTCTCTTCCTGTTGGAGAACCTCTTTTTTACTGTCCAGGAATTGTAGGTGTGTGGGCTCAGTGACCTGAGTCTCCTTGGGGTGGTACCAGTGTCTCACATGCAGAGTCTTGGGGGCAGTAGGCTGGGGTCTTCTAAGCTTGGCTCTCTGGCATAGAAGCCCTGCTTTCTTGAGTGAGGCAGGATAAACATCACTTGACTTCTCTTTAGTCACATAAGCCTGGTTGACAACTCCCATCTCTGCTGAGAGCAAGTGTAGAAATTCGCCCAGGCGTCTCAGACTTGTCCCTGGCATAGACCTTCTGTAAGTACGGGGAACATGAGAATTGTGGTAGCCTAATACCCTTAGTAAGATACCATTGACCCGCTAGGAGCCAAGGAATGAAAGAACATTGTTCCCCTGGCTCTCCCCCTCCATCCAGGCTAGGGGTCTATCATTCTGACTGGTGTATGTCGAAGATGAGAAGATGACGGTAAATATAGACTGTACCCTTTCCCCTTTCTTTGGAAGAGTGGAGATTACACTCAGGGCCTGTGCATGCAAGGCGGGAACTCTGCAGCCGAGCTATGTATTCCCAGCCACAGCCCTACTTCTTTGCTTTGTACTTTGAAGCGGGATTCACCACACTGCCCAGGCAGGCCTTGAGTTGTGATCCTTCTGTCTTAGACTCTAAGGAGGTGGCATCACAGTCTTGTGCCACCTGGTCAGAGTCACTGTTGAGCTCCTAACCATAACTTGGTAGATATTCTTGAGTAGGTATTTAATGTTGCTCTTAATAAAGTTTTATGAGATCTTAAAATTTTCTGAGACTTTAAAACAATTTTTTTTATTTTAATTAAAGTTCTTTCCCTGGAGAGACTGTGGAACTCTGTATATTGTCACTGTGGGAGCCCGTCTCATATTCTCTAAACATTAAATGATATTAAAAAGCCATGGTTTTAGAGACTGTATACAAACCAGCTATTTTATAAATGCTTGCTGTGCTTATATTTTTATCAGAATTGTTAGAAGGTATTGATTTATATTACTAGTCATCTTTATATATTGGTTTATTCAGAGAAGTTTATAATTCCAAGTATATATTCACAATACTTTATGTAAATTTTACTGTTTCTGAAAAATACATTTTAGAGGATTCACTTTTAGCTGTGTGTACATGTGTGCGTGCGTGCGTGAGCACAGGGCCTGTGGAGGCCAGAGTTCTCAGATCCTCCTGGAGTTGCCTGATGTTGAAGTGTTCCTAACTGCTGTGCCACGCCTCCAGCCTGTGTGTGCAGTTCTTAATTACTCACACATTATGGGTGTATCCAAAGAACCTGCATACAAATAAGTGCAACCCATGCGAAAGTATATTAGAACTGATCATTGAAGTAGAAATTAGCAATGTTTCTATCTGGGTTCTGGTTATTTGGTAATGTTTATCTCATGGATATTCATTGAGTTTTTATCTTAAGGTATCTGCACTTTTGTGTATAAATTTTAATTAAACATAAAGGCTCACTAAGGGGTCCTTATCAGTTTTATAATTTTAACCCAATGTATTTTGGACAAAATTTGCTATATTTAACTTTGTACTTGTTGTAGCAAAAAACAAACAAACAAACAAAAAAACAAAGAACAAAAAAACTTTGGTGTCTTGGTCCTGGACTTTGAGGTAGACTGGTTTCCCACCTTCCTAAGTAAATAAATCATTCAAAACATAAAGTATTAAAGATTCTATCTATATTATGCTTCCCTCAAAGCAGTCTGACATTTCATAAATAGTCTTTTAGAATATCAGAACCTAGAAGTTATTTACAAGTGTTTAAAATACATGTATTTCCCCCTCATAATTCCCAGAAAGAATTTGTATATACAAAGTCAGTACTTTATTTATAAGATGAGGGAAGTCTCTATCCTTTGTAATGCGTTTTTAAATTTCATTCTGTAGGACTATTTTGAGAGAGAGTGGGTTTGCCAGATGCCTTCACTCAGCTGTCCTAATCAATGGAGCTATGCTTGTTTTTGGAGGAAACACTCATAATGACACTTCCCTGAGTAACGGTGCAAAATGTTTTTCTGCCGATTTCCTGGCATATGACATAGGTATGTATCTGTTAGGACCGTACAAGGAGGAAAATACCAGAGCATTTTCTCAAGTCGATTGACCCACAGAATGCGTATGCTGTGCTAAGTTCAGCGCAGTGCGAGGTATGGATTGAGTGCTGTGTTTCAGCACAGTGGTCCAGATAGATCAGGCCACGAAATGAGATGTGTGGGACGAGGAAGAGAGGCAGAGGTTCAAATGACTGTTAGAAGCTTGAGCGTTGCGTCCTTGTTGGAATATTGTATAAGCCTCTTGTGTCTTCTACTAATTAGTTTCGATAAGGATAGATGTGTAATACTATTGAACTAGCAAAATTAAGACAGTAGGAATCCAAACACTTCAGATTCAGTAGGAATGAACAAAGCTTAGCTGTGTTGTACAAATATATACAGAATATATTTACAGAGTGTGGGAGGGAAGTTCATTGAAAGGGATGTTTCAAAGGAGATAATGAAATCACAAGACAACATAGAAGTCCAGGATGTATCTGGGAATGAAAAGGCACCAAATGCGTCCTTTCCAGAGAACCAGAGCTAGCTGTATCTCTACTTGTTCACTGTGCTGATGTGATTGTTGGTTGTATATGAAAGTGGATGCAGTCATTGAAATACTTCATTTACCACTCCAGTACAATGTTGTAGTAAAATATTGCTTCTCTAATTGCCATGTGATTACTAAAACATAAGAGTGCCTTTTATTGATGGTGAGAATAAAGTGCTATATCAAATTCAAAGCTGTTCACTTGATATATAAAAATAAAGAAGACTAATTAGATGTAAGACAGATTTAGTCTTTTACATCTTAAAGAGCATACTCTGGTTTGCTAGATTATTTCATGTGGCCACACAGGGAAGAACAATTGACAATTAATAAGTGCTTTGATTTTAACGTTCTCATAAGTTAAGAATGGTAGGCTATGGTGAGTTGTGATTATTCAGTCTTAGATGAGGAATATGTTACTTCTGAAACAATAGTACACAGGGAGCTTGTTTTATGGAGGAAAACGAAACCTTTATCTGTTGATGTTTTGTTCTTCCATATTTCTCCTATGAAACTTTTTAAAGTAAAAGTAAATTCAGATGTCACTGTTACTGTAAAACCCCACAGAACCCAGTGTGGTTTTGAACTTTTATGTTCATTTTTTTTCAGTGAGCTTCTGTCTGTCTACACAGTGCTCATATTTTAATGAACTGTGTAAGATTGAGCTTTTTCTGGTAAGTGATATATTGAGAACCTGTATTTATTCTTCTACATTATTGAAGATTATATTTCAGTTTTATGTGTCAAAAGCCTTATGGAAGCTAAAAATCCCAAGTTTTGTTTCAGAGAGAAATGGGGAGAGGGGTTGGATTATCAGTGTTCTAATTAATGTAAGCGCCAATGACTGCTAAAGGCTTTGTGTATAAAGTGTGTGACTTCTTGTAACAGTGTTACTAACTCGGCTGTCAGGACATCAAACAGGCAGAAGTAACAGGAACAGGAGTATAGCGGTCATGATTCTAAGAGTTGCAGTCTGTCTGTTTGACTACATCGTTCTGATTGGTTGGCTCCATTCCATGCTCTCAATGTCCCATACATTCTCAGATAACAGATTTAATAATGTTTATTTCTTAATGCTGTGGATCTGTAGAAGCAAATATCTATTTTATGTTGAAATAAACTTATTCAGACCGGAAGAAGAAAAGCATAGTTTAGGCAGTTTTATGTTTTAACACAGAACATTTTTGACCCTTGTTAACACTGTCAACAAAAACATAAATGCAACCTTCAGACTCAGCGTTGGGTAAACTTTTTTTTTAATCTATTTGATTATTTGTATGTACTTCACAGTAAAGTCCTCCCATGTTTTTTGTATTTATACTTCTCCTTGACAACATCAAATGTTGCAGGATTTTCATGAAGAAAATATTTTAGTATTTTTCATACAAAAGAATTTTTTTCAAGGAATTATTGTCCTTTGGAAGCAAAGATAGACATCATACTGAACCAAAGAGAAGATGGATTTTAAGATCGTGTTTTCTTTCTCACACAAGGACTGTTTGTTGAAACGCAAGGCATCTGAGGTGTTCCATGGGTTTTCACTTAGTGCCCATGCCAGTTTCTCATTGGTTCGAAACTCACAGTTTCAATCTTGGTGCTGTTGTACATTTTATACAGTAAAACCATTCATCTTTGGAAATGTAATCTGTCTTCACAGTGCTCATTAGACTGTGTGTGGTAGAGATTTAGCCAGCGTATGTTGCTGCTTTTCAAGCTACTGCGGTCTGCACTGGAATTTCTTGGGAAGGTTGCTGGGCAAACCCAAACAAGGAAAACCAGGCTTAAGTCGCCCAGTTGTTAGATCTTAGTCACTAGACTCTGTATTTTCAAAAAGTGGCTGACCGAAGGGACTGGAGATGACTCAGTGGCTAAGAGAACAGACATTGCAGAGGACTTAAGTTCAGGGGACTGGAGATGACTCAGTGGCTAAGAGAACAGACATTGCAGAGGACTTAAGTTCAGGGGACTGGAGATGACTCAGTGGCTAAGAGAACAGACATTGCAGAGGACTTACGTTCAGGTCCCAGCACCTACACCTGCCTGTGACTCCAGCTCTGGAGGGTCTGATGGCCTCTTATGTCCTCTGTGGGCAACTCCAAAGCACACGTTCCCACCCCACCCCCACATACACATATAATTAAAGTAAAACAGAGTCTCCAAAGAGTAAGTGAAGGGGCTTGTGGGACGGATTGGTTCAGAGTGGCAGAGGCCCAGGTTTGTGTTCTATGACCCATGCTGGGTGGCTCACACCTGTCTGTAACTCCTGCTCCAGAGGGACCCATCTTCGGTAGCTTCCAAGGGCACTGACATTCATGTGCATTTATTCACACACATAATATAATAATAAAAGAATTAGATTAAAAAGTGACTGAAATACAGCTAATAATATAACCAGAGCTAGTGAATGAGCCTCAACCAACTCTTATTACTTAACGATTCGTTGCAAATCTAGCATTAACTCAGATTTCAGAATCCGAAGTTTTTATTCATTCTTTTGTTATTGTTAGTGATAGTGTTGTCTTTAAAGACCTGCCAGGTAACCTTTTTTCAAGATTAAAATTTATATTTTTTCCTGTTAAAGATAGACCTTTGTTCAGAATTCAGATAAAAGTCTGAAACAAAATGAAAAACAATTTACTTTTTGGTTTTAAAAAAGGTACTATAAAGATGAAGGTGTAAACTCTGAGTTAGATGATTTTGGAACCAGGCGGAGGGGCAGGATTCCTCTGACAGTGTCTTACACGTGGCCAGAAAGGGATACTGTGTGACCCATTTAGTTAGTGATGGTTCCAAGAGCAAATTCTCCTAACATGATGGTTTCACTTAGGGCATGAATTCCTTGACAGTGATTACATAAAAATGTTAAAAATGGAAAAAAATCCATATTTTTAGCAGTAATATTTTAATTGGTATTGGCAAAATAATGACGTGTATTTTTACTTGCTTTATTATACAGCAGAGCTAAAATATCACTTACCTAGTTTATGAAGCATAGCATGGTTTTGCACAATCCTGTGGAGTGTTATATATGAGTCATGTTGAATGGATACAGCCCTGTAATCCATAATTTCATGATAAAATCATATGCAAATTAAATAATCTACTCATTTTTTGGGACATTCCAACAAAGCTCTGAAAATTCTATCTGGCTTGCTCTTTGTGCTTAATTGTATTTTCGTTTCCTGGAGGTTTTATTTGTCAGTATTTCCCAATTTTACTGTATTTTCGTGACTTCTCTTTGGTGGAAACAGCCCCTCTTGCTGAGCCTCACCGGAAAGAGCCAGTTTGTTACAGTGTAGGTCAGGAAAGTGTTCCCTCTCCTTGGTATCTGGTAAGGAAAAGCAGTGTTTGTTGCTGCAGTTGCCTGCTGTTCCCCCACCCCACCCCCACACACCTGTGGGCTTTAAAGAAGTAAATAAGAGAACAATGTTACCTTCCGCTTGTGAAAGTGGACAGCCAGGTTCGCCTGATACCTCCTGCAGTGTCACACACACAGACTTCATAGTGTAGACTTACAGTGTCTGTGCCGTGTATATTATGGTGTGCAGTTACGGAGGAAGATGAGCTCACTGCCATTAAACCCAGTCACACGAGTTGAGGTGGTGTATTCAAAATCTGAAGTCTTAATTCAGAGATTTTTGTTCTACCACTCCCATATTTACCCCCCCACCCCCACATAACAGGTACGATTTGAATGGCTTTTTAGTTGGGCAGAGGGCATACACATTTACATGTAACAAAGACATCAGCTGTAGTACTGTTGGGATTTGATTGTAATGTTTATGACATGTTTGTATTTTACTGTGTCTGACCCACAAACTGACCAGGAAATAGTGACCTCAGTATGGAAAGTCAGAGTCACGGAGAGCAGCGAATTATACACAACCAGCGAATGCCTGTTCCTTGTCACTTCTCCAAGCATTTTGAGAGATTGGCCTTTGTGTTTTGTCTGTGGGTATTAGTGTTTGTTTCTCCTTCAATAAAGGTCTCATTTATAGCTCAGGCTGTCCGGTGCACACTCTTGTAGCACAGTGATCTTGTCACGGACTCTGAGTACTGGTGTCGCAGTTGTGAGCCATTGTGCCTGACCAGAGATTGCTTTAAATAGGAAAACCACAAAGTAGTCTAGGAAGAAAACAGGAGCCAAGAGAGTATTGGTAAAGACTGCGGGTGGGTGTGGGTGGAGGAAGCAGCCATGAGTATAGAGGCAGACAGCTCCACATTGAGCATCAGCAAATAGAATCCAGCACCGTTTCACATAGCGAGATATAACTAAGTGGGACTTATTCTGGAGGTGAAGTTGTGATTAATTATCAAGGAATGTGTAAGTATAACTTCTTATTTGAAGACCATGGGAGCCAACAGGGAATGCTGTTTTATGTTAAAACAGTGAAATCATCTCAGGGTTTGGAGAGAGCAGTGACGTCCACTGTGACTGGCAGAGAAGCTGTGGAGCTGAGGTAACCAAGGCGACACTGTGATATATTTAGAATATTAAGGACGTTGTGACTCCTAAAGGCATAAACAAACCTTATTTGATCACTAACAATTATAAGGTGGAGAACATTTGGCAGCAGTAAGACATTTATTTTCCCATCACCAAAGTCTTGAAGAGGTTAAATATTTTATTTATATCTGCCTTGTTTTAGCCTTGTATATACAACCTCTTCGTTCCTTTTCAACCATGCTCTTAAAATTGACTCATAGAGCTCAATGCTTAAAGCAGTTGCTACCTCCTCATGTTATAGGCATGAGTGTTTTGCTTACATGTATGTCTGTGTGCCACCTACGTGCCTGGTGCCTGCAGGGGCCACAGAGGACATCGAATGCCCTGGAGTGGGAGTTACAGCCAGTTGTGAGGTCAGGTGGGTCCTGGGCATCAAACAGGAGGCTTTAGAAGAGCAGCCAGCGCTCTTAACCCAACCGCTGAGCCTCTCCAGTCCCAAGAATAGTATAAACAGAATTCTTACAGAATTATAGATGTGTATTTTCATGGAATTTGTAGAAAAGTTAGCCAACCAATGCATTCTTACCTGCATTATTTTCTGCGTAGTCAGTAAATGAAATTAATATCAGGATTTCAGCTCAGATTCGTCAAATGGTTACACATATCTCCGCATTGATAACTCATTCTGATGTTGCAGTGTGCTAATATTTGAGTTTCAAACCAGTAGCTTTAATTTCTTGATCTTCCTTGTGTTTAGTGTTTGGTGTGTAAACTAAATCCCTTGCAGCAGTGTGTCTCACAGATGCACTCCGAAGGTGTGGATCTAGGGCATTGTGCGTCTCACACGAGCTCGTCACAGACTCCATATTCTACTCTTGCAACGGTGATGTCACCAGTGGCTGGAGGCTGGCTGGGTGCCGCTGTCAGCGTTGTCTGGACCTTAGCAGATGAGTATGCTTGCACACGAGTGGAGTCAGAGCTCACATCTGTGGCTGTCTTCTGCTTCATGGCCTGGCAAGGTTTTCCTAAATGTTGGATCTGCTGCCTTCAGAGTTCAGAGCAGTCTGGTGTGGTAGCAGTGTGATAGTTGTTTTATTCATTTTAAATTTTAATAAGAGGGCATATTGCTCTTGGCCTTTGGACCCTCATATATTTTAGCAATATGGAAATCTGTAGTTTTGTATATTTTACCGTATGTCGTTTGGAGTACACCTGTCTTAATAAGGTCTCCATTGAATTGATTATTCTCGATATTCTGGTCCTATTAGCACATATCAAAACAGTGTTATGTGTTTTCAATATATTGTAGTACTCTACTCTGTAGCACAAATTCTAATTGGTCTTAATAATAAAAACCCGGAGCCAGATATTAGGGGGTGAAAGCTGAGAGATCAGAGAAGCAGAGCAGCCAATCACTAGAGTTCTTAGGTCTCTGAATGCTCAGACTGAGTAAGCAAGGTCCTCTCTCTGTGAATCTTCAGGTTGCATCCTGAGCTCCTGTCCCCTCCCGCCTTATATTCCTCTCTCCACCCAGCCACATCCCCTCCTGTCTCCACCTTCCTACTGCGGAGGTTAAAGGCCTGTGACTCCCAAGGACTGGGATTAAAGGTGTGAGTCACCACTGCCTGGTCTCACTGGCTAACCAGTGGCTTAACTCTGCACTCTGATCTTCAGGCAAGCTTTATTTGTTAAAGCATAAGCATAGTATCACCACAATTCTCAATGCAGAGTTTATAAATAACTAACAATATAAATTATGTTTACTGAATTGGATGAGTGATTGACATCTAACTACCTGAACTCATTAGTTGACTCTAACATTCCCATCAGTTTTCTTCCTTGGAGCTTGTACCTTCTAAGAAAAAGAATAATGTCTCAAAATCCTTTTAACATGTTATTTAAAGGCAAAAGTTGTGACATAAATCTTATGCATGTTGCTTGACTTGAGTAGATGTAATTCTTCATTTATAGCAAGGCAATTCCTTAGTAGACTCAGTGAGTTCTCGTGAAGACTGTTTTTCAGTTATGTAAACAGGCATCTCTTTGAAAGTGACTTTATACAAATTTCATTTTAGTAAATACACGTTACGCACATTTCTTAAATCAAACTACAACACAAAGGTTTGGCAGTCTGTTTTTATGCACAGGTCTTTGTTATAGATTTAAAAAAATGTGATCTAAAGGGATGGGATGATGTCTGAGTAGGCAAAGGCTTCATGTGGACCTGAGTTCGAATCCCCAGAACCCGTGCAACATCTCACGTTGTAGAACATGTATAGTCACAGTGCTGCTAAGGTGAGACAGGAGGTGGAGACGGGAGTCCCTGGAAGCTCTAGGCCTGCTGCCCTGGTGTGTGCCGCTGAACAACACAGACTAGACCTGCCTGCAATACATCAGCATGTCCACATGCACACACGCATGCGTCATACACACATGCACACCCCCAAGTCCATGTGCACTCATGCACTTGTCATACACATATACATGCCCACATGTCCATATGTACACACATACATCATACATGCATGTACACCCACGTGTCCATGTGCACACATGCATACATTATGCACATGTACACACATGTCATTTTCTCCCTCTCTCTGACACACACACACACGCGCGCACACACATACACACACACACACACTTGTAACCCGAAGGGCACTGACATTTAGGAATGTTAATAGAACTCATGTGGACACTGTCTCTGTGGATAAAGCAGTGTAAAAATACTTAAATAAAATTGTCAGATTTTTATTCTCTCTCGTTTTAGAGTAATAGACAGCTGTTGTGGTCACCCTAAGAGAGCTCCACAAACTAAAATTGCCCTTTATTGCTGTCTGTGTGCCTTGGAACACTATGGCAAATACAAGCCAGGATTTGTTTTATTGGTCTTAGTATTCCAGCTTCAGTTTATGATTTTGGTTTTAAGAATTCATTTGATCTTTGTTAGTAAGAATATTGAATTAAAACTCATTTACTATTTGTGTTATAATCACAGTTATATAGGTAAGAAAATAATGTAATTTATTATAATTTTAACTTTTATAATTAACTATATATATTTACTGTTCTTTATAGATTTCTAAGGTTATTAAAATTGCAGTTTCAAAAGCTTAGTACACTTAAACTAAGCATCAACTCCTGCCTTTAGATATAGCATGTTTAAAAAGCTGAGCGGTAATAACGGTCCTAAGATAGGGTCCTAGACATTGAATAAAGTTGGTGTTTATGTGTGCTAATTTTAATGTTGTGTTAAGATGGTATATTTCTTTTTTTAAACTTTTTTAAAATTTATTTTTAAAAACAATCTTTTCTCATTTTACATAACAATCTCAGTTTCCTCTCCCTCCCTTCTTCCCACTCCCTTCACCTCCCTTCCCCCCACCATTCTGTTCACTCCTCAGAGCCATAGGGCTTCTTATGGGGAGTCAGGAAAGTCTGACACATTACTTTTAGGCAGGACAAAGCCTCCTCCCCCATATCTAGGCTGAGTAAGGTATTCCTCCAAAAAGAATGGGCTCCAAAAAGCCAGTTCAAACAGCAGGAATAAATCCTGGTCTCACTGCCAGTGGCCCCACAGACTGCCCCAGCCTCACAACCGTCCCCCTCGTTTAGAGGCCCAGTTGGATCCATGCAGGTTCCCAGCTGTCAGTCTGGAGTCAGTGATCTCGGTCCCACTCGCTCAGATCAGCAGTTTCTATGGGTGACCCCATCATGGCCTTGACCCCTTTGCTCATGTTCTCTCTCTTCCCTTCTACGTCTGGACGGCGGGAGCTCTGGGTCTCTGCTCTGCTTCCATCAGTTTCTGGGTGAAGGTAGCTGGGGTCATCTTTGTGGATTCCTGGGAGTTTCCCTAGTGTCAGGTTCCTTTCTCACCCCGTAATGGCTTCCTCAATCAGGATATCTCTTTCCTTGCTCTCAGTCTCTGTCGTTTCCCCATCGTGACTATTCAGTTCCCTCATCTCTTCCCCCTCCCTTTTTCTCCCACCCCCAAGCTCTCAATTTTCTCAGAAGATCTTGTCTGTTTCCCCTTCCCGGGGGATCCATGAATGTCTCTCTTAGGGTTCTCCTTGTTCCCCAGCTTCTCTGGGATCATGATTGTATGAATGAAAACTAAATTTGCATCATTTTTTCTCCCTCCAACTCCTTCTGTGCCCCGCTGCCTCTTCTTAAATATGCTATAATTTTTCTTTAACCTTTTTTCTTTCCATACTCCTTATATAACTGAATTATTTTAAAAACATTTTTAAATCTAAGCTTTTGTGCAATTTAAATATTCCTTCCAACATCAAATAAAAGGTATTTTTCTTGAAACATATCATTAAATTAAATATTATATCATAAGGATTGTACTGTGGACATTCTGTCAGTGACTATTATGTGTCCCGTCTACTTCTCTATGCATTCAGTGAATATTTGATAGAGTTTACTAGTGTGCTTCACAGTGACCTTCACAGGCTTTACTGTGCAGATTTGGTGTATTTAGTAAAGCCAAGTCAGTGAGATTATCTCCAGACGTGAATGATACTTACAATTTCATGTTTCTTTATTTTAGCTTGTGATGAATGGAAAACGTTACCTAAACCAAATCTTCATAGAGATGTCAACAGATTTGGACACTCTGCAGTCGTCATCAACGGGTAAACTATCATCTCAGAGGTCTGAAGCGTCAGTGGTAAACTATCATCTCAGAGGGCTGAAGCGTCAGTGGTAAACTATCATCTCAGAGGGCTGAAACAGTTTCCTTGCATCCCCAGGTGTTCTGATGTTCTCCCGACACTTTATGTGCTAATGACAGACAATTTCCTTTTCCTGAGTACATTGTAGTTTGCCAACTACATCCCAGCTGCTCAGTTTTCTCTTCCCCTTAAGTTCTCTGGGCGTGTGGGTGTGGTTCAGGGAAGGTGCTGCAAAACAAGACTCCTAGTGAGGGCACTGGGTCCTCTTTGTTTTTCTTAATGACTCTGAAAAGACCTAAGGAAGAGGTAAGGGCTAGCCTCCTGTTCTACACAGAGACCTAAGGAAGAGGTAAGGGCTAGC
>PVIU01015687.1:26246-47538 GCA_004026605.1 Ondatra zibethicus
CTAAGGAAGAGGTAAGGGCTAGCCTCCTGTTCTACACACAGACATCTAAGGAAGAGGTAAAGGCTAGCCTCCTGTTTTATACACAGACACCTAAGGAAGAGGTAAGGGCTAGCCTCCTGTTTTATACACAGACACCTAAGGAAGACGTAAGAGCTAGCCTCCTGTTCCACACACAGAGACCTAAGGAAGAGGTAAGGGCTAGTCTCCTGTTCTACACACAGACACCTAAGGAAGAGATAAGGGCTAGCCTCCTGTTCTACACACAGAGAAAGTGAGAATCAGGTTCTCAGTGTAGCTCTGCCACTAACTACATTGTGTGAATTTTGATGTCTGTAATATTGACCTCCCTAGACTTTAATATCTATGCATCTTTTGGAAATTGGACTTTGGGATTAAATTATGGTCTCCTCTTAAGTTAAATATTTTGTTTCATTTGTTTTTGAGAAGATTTCTCATTCTGTAGTCTAGCCATACTGGGACTGTGTAATCCATGCTAACATTGAGCTAATGACAATCCTCCTGTCTCAGCCACTGGAATGCTGGGGTTATAAGCACGAGGTACCATACCCAGAAAATCTATATGATTTTTGTTTCATTAACAAGAATCTGTTAATTGGATCTGCATGATAGTAAATAGTCTACAGCTCCTCCAGTGGTTTGAAATGCTTAACTCAGAGTAATGTCTTTATAAATTTATTATTACCTTACCCATTACACACAGCTTCCTGCCATTGCCATACAGTGGATTATTATCCACACTGAAACTTGACAACTGACATGGATTGGCTGTAAAAATAATAAAAAGTGAAATTTGTGTGAATCCTAAAATGCCTAGGCTTAATTAAGGAAAATAGGGGTTGAATTTGATTTTCTTTGTTTAATATTAAAAAGAATTCTTGAAGCATTTGGACCGTTTTCTTCTCCTGGCCATGGTAGTTCACAGATGACAGTTACGTTGTCTGGGGGCCTGCGAGTGTCGTCGTTACTGGAAGCTCTTGAGTGTGGTGGCGCTCGCTCCATTACGGAACGGGAGTGTGGAAGTCTTGTCTCCACTCTGCTTTTCTATTTACAAGCAGTCTCTATATCTGACTGCCACGTTCTGTCTCTGGCCTTAGTGGCAGTTCTGGGCTCGCATAGTGATGCCTGCCCAGCCCTGAAACAGGGTCATGAGTTCAAGGCCGGAAGACACAAGCCCCAGGATGGGCAGGGATACACTGTCAGACACAACACACCAAAACAAAACCAACAACATCACCAAACAAAATCCCCAAGTCAACAGAGAAAAGAAAATGGTAAATCGAGGTAGCAACTCCAAAGTGTACCTTAACATTTATAAGTGACCATAATACGATTATATATCATATCATAAAAGATTGTTTCCTACTTTAGTAAGCTGGTAATTTTTTCTGATAAAAGAAGTGTTACATTCTTGATCCTTTTCTTACATTAATAATAAACATGTCTGAAAATTGAATGTTTCTATAAAGCATTAAGCTCTGTACTATATTGAAAAATCATTAAGAAAATGTTAATCTGCTTTTACATCATACTGTACATTGGAAACATGATCTTTGAGGAAAGTTGGATACCAGCGCAGCCATTTAGAATGTCGGGATGTGAGTTAGATCTGTTCTTCAGATGCGTTCATCAGGACACCTAGCTGTGTTCTGCTAAGATGCTCTCTCTTCCCTGTTTTCTAGGTCAATGTATATATTTGGAGGATTTTCTAGCGTGCTCCTTAGTGACATCCTTGTGTACAAGCCTCCAAACTGTAAAGCCTTCCGAGATGAAGAGCGCTGTAGAAACGCTGGTCCAGGGATAAAATGTGTGTGGAATAAGAATCACTGTGAATCTTGGGAGACTGGGAATATGAACAATATTCTCAGAGCAAAGTGCCCCCCTAAGACAGGTGAGGTGCTTCCCTGCCTTTCTGGCTTCAAAGCTTTTCTATGTCTTTAAAAGTAGAATTGATTTTGCTTAAATGAGGTTCCCTATTTTAGAAATTAAAAATGTAATCTTCTAATCATGGAGTCTGATACTTGAATAATCATGTATTTTCTTTGTTAGTTTTAGTTTTTTAATCTAGATGGAAATATTTTATGTGTAACATGAATTGTTTTCTAGTCCATGTTTTTTTTTTTTTCTTTGAGACAGGGTTTCTCAGTAGCTTTGGAGCCTGTCCTGGAACTAGCTCTTGTAGACCAGGCTGGTCTCGAACTCACAGAGATCCACCTGCCTCTGCCTCCCAAGTGCTGGGATTAAAGGCGTGTGCCACCACTGCCCGACTCTGTAGTACATGTTAAATTATTCTTAAATATGTAATTTCTCAGAAATAATGTTTACTTTAAAGAAATGAAAAGTGATATGTTTTTGTTTTCCTCTTGAATTTCTGCAAAGCCATATTATACAATTAATTTTTTTCTTTTTTGAGATAAAAATTATTTTATTGTAATGAATTCATAAATAAAAATATCACAACAAGATTATCTCTTTCTAGTCCCAAACTCTATACATTCCATGACTGTTGTGATGCTGTGCACCTTTTCTTAGTCTTTTAATTTTGTATTATGATGTGTTGAATAAATAACTAGAGTTATGAAAAACGAGCAGGCAGTATTTTTAGTTATGATTTGTATGACATATTTCAGCTGCTAGGACTTTAATATATTTTGGTGTGCCAAGTACTAAACATTTTCAGATTTTGCTATTCTATCGCATTGGGCCTCTAGGTTTCTTTACAGTCATAAAGTCCAAGTGTTTCATTTGGATGTATACTATTGGTAAGTTCCTTTTCTCCTTCTGAGTGAGTAAAGTTAAAACTTGTCCTGTAAATGTAAACTAAAGTTGGCTTAATTCTAGAACCTTGCTCTGCTACTGTGATTTTATTTTTTAAGTGATCCTTGAGTGGATGCTGTAAATGTGTGAATTAAGAATCCTGACATTTTCTTTTTAGTGAAAGATGTTTTATTCCCCCCTCTATGTTGCAGCTGCTCCTGATGACAGATGTCACCGCTACGCAGACTGTGCCAGCTGTACCGCCAACACCAACGGGTGCCAGTGGTGCGATGATAAGAAATGCATTTCAGCAGGCAGCAACTGCAGCATGGTCAGTGTTTGCAGGCGGCGGTGGCGCCCGCTTGCTGCTGGTAGTGCCGCTTGCCATCCACTTTCTGTGCACAAAGGGGGCGGCTTCATATAATAAGACAGAAAATGTGTGCTGTAGTCAGATTATTCTTTGGGCCGCCAGCTCACAAATAGTGACATGGAGACGTATTAATTATGAATGCTTGGTCTCAGCTTAGGCTTGTCCCACTGGTTCTTATAACTTACCTTAATCCATATTTTTTATTAATTTATGTTCTACCATGTGGCTTTTACCTCTCTCCATTCTGTGTGTCCACCTTCTTAAGCATCTCCATGCTGTTGCTCCTGTGCCTCCTTCTTCCCAGAGTTCTCTCTGTTCACTGAAATCCCACCTACACCTCCTTGGTTGTTTAGTTTTTATTAAACCAATCACAGCGATACATTTTCATATGGATCTGGCTATATATGGTGACACACGCCATTAATTCCAGCACCGAGGCAGAGGCAGGTAGATCTCTGTGAGGTTCAGGTACAGCTGGTCTACATAGTGAGTTCCAGGACAGCCAGGGCTACATAGTGAGACCCTGTCTTAACACCCCCCTCAATAAACTAAAAAGAAAGTATGTAAGTAATCACTCACATCTTGGCACATAGTAGTTAGCCTTTATGTAGCTTTTTGGTCAGAAGTAATGGCCTGTGTTCTGTTTTATAGCTTGTAATTTTTAATGCGTGTATTTCATGAATGAGACTGCAAGATTTCCAGTACTATATATACTTTCTATCTTTAATGCTGTCTTTAAATGTTCTTTAATGTGCTGATGGAGTTACAGTCATGTAGATAGATAATAATGACATAGATTATGTACATGGTATTCCTGTTGGACACACGTCAGCTGTGTGGTTTTGGTCTGTTGCCTGCACATGTTATCTTTAAATTATACCACAATATTGATAGCCCTAGTTCTTTTTTCTTTTTTAAATAGGATTCCTTGTTCTCAACTGAAGGCAGTTTTGTTTCATAGCTAACCTTTAGCACCAATTTTGATTATCACAATTGTGGGACTGCTGTTCATTTTTAGAATGCAGAGGTCAACACTCAAAAGATATAGAACAGCCTTCTCACACCACCAGTGCACAGAACAACAGCCTTCCCACACCACCAGTGCACAGAACAATAGCCTTCCCACACCACCAGTGCACAGAACAACAGCCTTCCCACACCACCAGTGCACAGAACAACAGCCTTCCCACACCACCAGTGCACAGAACAACAGCCTTCCCACACCACCAGTGCACAGAACAACCTTCCCACACCACCAGTGCACAGAACAAACTTCCCACACCATCAGTGCACAGAACAACCTTCCCACACCACCAGTGCACAGAACAACAGCCTTCCCACACCACCAGTGCACAGAACAACCTTCCCACACCACCAGTGCACAGAACAACCTTCCCATACCACCAGTGCACAGAACAACCTTCCCGCACCACCAGTGCACAGAACAACAGCCTTCCTACAGCAATAATTTTCTGAACTTAAAGTATAAATAATATTAGACTCATATTTTAGGTGAAACAATACTGTTGAAAAATTCTAAAATTAGTACTTATAATTTGAAATGTAGTGAAAATTTGTCCTATATCATGTTGTTTTAAACAAACTCTCAGCTGTTCGGGATGCTGGGGTGAAAGCCTGCTGGCTCACAGAGGCAGAGAAAGCACCAGCTGCCCTTCCTCCTCTGCTGGCATCCCCAAGACCTGCCTTCTCCTCCAACTGAGTGTTCTTCGCTCCCACTTCTTGTGTGTCCGTCTCTCCTCCTGACTCCCTCTACCTCTCTGTGGCTTTTTCTTAATCCTGCGTTGACTTCACTTCCTGTCAACTGGTTGCTTGCTCTGCCTCTTGACCTATGGTTGACTTTATTTAATCCTATTTACTATATTTAAGCAGAAAGCTCTTAAATTAAAGGTGCATGCTAGGGCTGATCCACACTTCGACTAGAAACAGGCTTTTCCATTAAATAATGCAAACTTGGGATTTAGAGTGTGATCAAATTAAAAATTTGATATATTAAAAATTTGATATCATATTAAAAATTTCTCCAATAACCAATGATACTTCAGCATATTAAAGTTGTAGGAGTCTATCATAAAACAGGAAAATTTAGTTTTTAGCTTAGTACATTGTACCCTTTTGCTTTTGTACATATTGTGTTCTTACATAATTTTCAGTCATGCAAATTGATTTAATAGCAAGATGTACTAAAGGTTTGAGTTTAAAAATTTTGTATGACATGTTTATATTTGAAGTTTTAGTTATGTTTTTAGACACATACATAAGGGGATTACGTTAGTGGAAGTAAAGATTAAGTAAAATACGACACAGGCGTAAAGGCCTAGCGTTAAGGTTAAGGTTCTTGAGAGGAACGACTGTAGGGTCACAGTCAGGATTGTAGGGAATTGTTTATGTGACTATGAGAAGTCCCCATGACGTGCCTGTCACCTGTAAACTGAACACACAGGAATGTGGTGAAATTTCATTAGAAGTAGAGAGGCCTGTGAATCACTAGCACCGCTTGTGTAAGTCCTGGCCGAGTACGTGCAGCTGACACCTCAGTTCTGCAGTCAGGCCGCAGTTCCTGCTGTCCCCACAGTTTGTGTTGTGCTCTCAGTGAACCTGAGACATCATAGATGGTGTCTGCCCACATTGGGGAATGTGTCGGTCAGTTCGTGCAAGAGCCACTCTCTGTAGCACGAGTAATAAAACCCAGAGACAGATACTGGGGGTTCAATCTGAGGATCAGAAAAGCAAAGCAGCCAAGCCATTGGAGAACTCTAACCTGTTTGAAATCTTCAGACTGAAAAGAGAGTGAGTTCTTGTCTTCTCAGGCCTTATATTCCTCTCTAGTGCTGGGATTAGCGGCGTGTGACTCCCTAGTACTCAGATTAAAGGTGTGAGCCACCACCACCTGCATCTTTTTCTGCATTGGTCTTGTGTAGCCCAGGGTGGCCTTGAACTCACAGAGATCCATCTGCCTCTATCTCCCAAATCCTGGATTAAAGGTGTGTGCCACCACTGCCTGGCCTCTAGTGGCTTAGTTTCACCTTCTGGTTGGTCTTCATGAAGGCTTTATTTATAATACATCTCATCTGGCCATCCTCACAGACACGCCAAACCGCCTGCATACCCGTGCCCTAGTCAGACTGACACACTATTAGCTATCACATAGTTAAAACGAAGAAAACTATTTGTTAAAGATTTCAAGAAAATTTTATTTTAACATTTTTCGTAACTTTGAATTAATTTTTGTTTAGAGATTATTTTTATCTGTTCAATTGCAACACCAAAACATCGTAAGATGAATGATTGATAAGAAACAAGGATTTTTTTCCCCAAAGTTCTGAAGACTGGGATTTTGAAGTTCTTATCCCGACTCACAGCTTTCGTGTCTGGTGAAGACCTGAGCTCTGGTTCATTTGCCTTTCTTCCCATGCTTCTTACTCCACGGTGCCCTCCTGTGTGTGAAGGCTCCATCTCTGGGACTCAGTCACATCCCCAGTGTCCTCGCTTCTATTGTCACATTGGGGACTTGGATGTCAATTTGTGAATTTGGGGGTACAAACATTCAGTCCATACTGTCTTCGACCATTTTCTCCAGCAAGGCCACACATTCTAATTGTTGCTACCCTCGGTGGGTCTCTGGGGGCCATTTTCTTTCAAACCACCACAAAGCCTTTTAAATTTTTTTGTGTGTATTATATATATATTTAGATAACTATACTGGGGCTGGAAAGTTGGATTGGTGGTTAAGAACACTGGCTGTTCTTCCAGAGGACCCGGGTTTAATTTCCAGCACCCACATGGCAGCTCACAACTGTCTATAATCCCAGTTCCAGGGGATCCGACATCCTCACACAGACAATTGTGCACATAAAATGAAAATATAAAAAGAATTATAATAAAAAAGAAATAGATGACTATACTTGCATCTGAGGAATTAAATTATGTAAATTGCTCACGAGCATTTGTCTTATATTGCATCCCTTTGCTTGATTTTATTTTTGACGATGTGTTCGCCAGGGTGACTTGGATGACATACTATGAGTGAGCAGATGGTGCTCTCCCAGAATTTAGAATTCTGTTGTAATGTATTTTTCAGGTTTTCATCAGAGTGTCTGGTGATTAAGCCAAACTGAATGCTAATGGACACCTAGAGTTCTAAGGGGAATTTAGTTAAATTATGAGCAGTGATGTCCTATTTCATTATTTAGCCATATATTGCATGTTGCATATTTGGGCACTAATGGATCAGAAATCTGTTTGTTTTTCAGGGATTTACGTTTTGCATTTATGACTAAATAGATCAAGGATTGTAACAGTAACTGTTCCTCTCCATTGCCTGATTACTGATAAATAGGTAAAGATCGGAACAGTAACGATCACTGCTCATTGCCTGATTACTGATAAATAGGTAAAGATCAGAAGAGTAACGATCACTGTCCATTGCCTGATTACTGATAAATAGGTAAAGATCGGAACAGTAACGATCACTGTCCATTGCCTGATTACTGATGTGCCTTGGTTCATTAGGTAAGCAGTGTGAGTTGTGATCCAGACAATACTCAGCTTTATTCTCTCACTGATTTCCTTGGTGCTGTGTGTGACGGGAATAGAACTCCATCTTCCTCCATCTTCCTCTGTTATTCCCGTCAACGACTGGTCTGTTAGTGAGGAGCAGTGGAGTCTCCAGGCGTGGGCTCTACCATAGCTGGGACTCTGAGAGTTCTCACTAAGTTGCTGCTGTTTTTGTCTGTGTCTTCTTACTCCCAACATGTGAAGTCCTTCGTTGTCATTTTGATAGATTTATCTTTAATAATTCAATTAATTTTTTTGTTTAGCAAGTGCTTTAAATTCTTTTAATGATCATATAGAATAATGTTAGAATTGATGTGATATGTGAAAACAAAATACTTTGAATAAATAGTAAAAGTTGACATTAAGTGAGTTTACTTGTTCCTAAAGGAGATGTGGGGGTTGAGTAACTCACAGATGACATGACAAAAATGTGTCTGAATTTCTTTCTTAAGGTCAAGCAAGTTAAACATTATATGTATATTATATCTCTTATCATGTAGTAAATATAATATCTCTAGAGAAATTAATGTTTGGCTCAAGAGATGGCTTAGTGGGTAAAGCACTTGCTGTGTGAGTACTGGGACCTGCATTGAGTCCCAAGAACTTGTAAAGTCAAGCAAAGCCAGGCAAGATAGCGTGCAACGTTAATCCCAGTGCTGCACAGACAGGAGGTGAGACAGGAGACTTCCAGCTCATTTGTGTGCACAGCAGAACAACAGAGCGACTCTGCCCTACATACGGTGGACAGCGAGGGCCAGCACGTGGGTTGTTCTCTGACCACAACACACCACTGCTTGTACATCAGAACTCTCTCTCTCTCTCTCTCTCTCACACACACACACACATGCACACAAAGACATTAATACTTCAGTCTTGGAGGTGACTGTAGTGCATTTCAAATATTTATTTGTTGTGCTGACTGGTTTTGTGTTAACTTAACACAAGCTGGTATCATTTTGGAGCGGGAACCTCAAATGAGGAAATGTCCCCACCACATAGCCTGTGAGAAAGCCTGTGGTGTGTTTCCACGATTGATGGTTGATGTGGGAAAGTTCTGCTCACTGTGAGTGTTCCCACTTTTGGAATGGTCATTCTGGGCGCTATAAGAAAGCAGGCTGAGCAAACTGTGAGCACAAGTCAGTAAGCACTCTTCATGGTGGCCTCTGCTTAGTGTCTGCCCTGACTTCCTTTGATGACGGACCATGGTGGGGACATGCAAGCCCAAATAATCCCTTTCCTTCCCAGGCTGCTCTTGGCCACGGTGTTTGATCCAAGGAGTAAACACCTTAACTAAAATGCTCACGTGCCTCTGCATGTGCATGTGCATATGTGTGTGTAGGTCAGAGGGCAGTGTGCAGAATCTGTCCTTTTCTTCCTCTCTCTGTGTTCTGAGGATTGAACTAAGATCGTCAGGCTTTGCAGCAAGCACCTGTGCTTACTGAACCATCTCACATGCCGTAGTGCATTTTATAAAGGAAGTATAATATTTTATCAATAAATATTTGGTGCGTGGTATTAAGCTACCTAAAATATTTGTACAGTTAATATGAGATAGTTGTATCTTAATTTTAACTTTTAGCATTAGTGACTGAAAATGAGTATTTACCTGTCATACAGAAGAAAGTTTGATGTAAGCAATTCTCTTTCTAGACACTAAGAAGATTGGGTGTGTTGCTCAAAATACGTAATTAAGTCCATTCCAGTATTTTCCTGATATATGCATTTAGTCACTGCATGTCTCATGCTCCCAGTTTTAAAGTTTGTATTCATGAATAGTTTTTAAGCAGACAGTTGTGTTTTTATGTTATGAAGTAGCCAGACATAGGTGTTATTTTTCAGTATCGATCCCCAGCCTTTAACTTCTCATTGCTAAAATTAGTAGAAATATGGTTTTAAGTTGTAGTAAGATTGAAAAAAAGGTAACATTGCAGTTTTCTTTGTAGTCCCTATGAAGAAAGTTGAGCACTCACGGGGAGACATTAAGTAGTTATACCCATTATTAGTTTAAATCATTATAATAATTTCTCTTTTTGTATTGTAAAAGATTTGGAACTGTTTTGCTAGTTATTCAGCTTCATTTTCATGATGATTTCATTAGGAATAGAATCATTTCATGCTGTTAGTAGACTGTGAATCAATGTGCTCACTTAGAGATTTGTTTTCAGATGCACTAAAAGTTTTCCTTTTCAAATTTCAAATTACTTAATTTCCTCAGTATTCTCCAATTTTCAGAACTCATTAGAATTCTAGGAACAGCAGTTTGTTGTCTTAAATGAAAAAAATACAGGCAAACAAAATTCAGTAGAGTTCATGTAAGCAAAGAACAATTCATGAATTGTGTGGCATGCCTCCTGAGCTGTTAGAGACTCGGGGAACCCCTTCCAATTTTCCCTGAGACCAGACAAAAGATGTAGAAGCAAAACAAATAAACAGTAAGAACCATAGGAAAATTCAAGTGATCTACACAGAGATAGCTCAGTTTGTTACAGTGGCATTTGCCTTAGATGGATACGGTCTTATCATTGGCATGCTGTGATTGATAAAGCTTGCTTGCTGTGGTTACCTCAGACCTAATATCTGTTAAAGGATGTTCTGATCAGTATATATTGCTCACACACTAAGTTGTATTGTGGCTTACCATGTGAAACAGTAGACTTAAGCCAAATTTAATTGAACAGTAATGCAATAATTAAGAGAAATTACAATTCAGTAGAATTGGGTTTGGAGATATGAACATTTTAAAGTTCAACAGGGGCTTAAAATTTTGTGATGTTCAAGAATCCTTGTTTGTTCAGTTGTGAAAAGTAACATGTTTTGTCTTTCAATTCTCTAGTCTGTCAGAAACTACACCAAATGCCATGTAAGGAATGAACAGATTTGCAACAAACTCACAAGCTGTAAAAGCTGTTCACTGAACTTGAACTGCCACTGGGATCAGCGGCAGCAAGAATGTCAGGCTTGGCCAGGTAAATATTTCATGATTTGATAAAGTGAGTTTTTTACTGTGTAGACGATATTAATACCATCATCTATGGGTATCGTGAAAAGTCATCAGGAGTTAGTTTAATAACTGTCCATTAAGCAAAATAATAGTAGTGGATTCTCCCCTAGAGCCTGTGACTTGTCTGGGTATAGGTTCTCGAACCAGCAATGGTGCCAAGTATGGCTTTTATCTTGCAGAGTGGGACACAGATCCAATCAGGATGTGATTGGTCAACCCTGTGCTAGTCATGCTCACTATTGTACCAGGGTTCTTTTGTGCTGGGACACTCATTTTTGTAACTAGACGAGAGCACAGTTTTTAGTGATATTTCATTTGTATTTTAATAAATAAAGCTTGCCTGAGGATCAGGAAAATAAAACACCACCACTGGTCAGCCTTACAGACCAGGCAGTGGTGACCACACCTTTAATCCCAGCAGGCACACTAGTTTGCCACAGAAACCAGGCAGTAGTGGTACACACCCTGAATCCCAGCACTAGAGAGGAATATACAATGGGAGGAGACAGTTCTCACACATAGTCTCATTCTGAGATTCCTGGAATCCATTTTGGATTGAGGTAGAGGTAAGAGCCAGTGGCTGACTATTTTGCTTTTCTGACCTTCAGGTTGAACCCCAATTTCTGTCTCTGAGTTTTTATTAATTATGCATCAAATTGGTGTCCAACGTGGGTCCCAAACTCATGACCTTGGGATTGAGTCCCATGCTCTACCAATAAATAATAATTAAAAATAAATTTATTTAAATTCACATATTCATTTGAGTATGTTTTAAATGTTTTACATTGGATTGGTCTTTGCATATTGATAGAAATTTGAGATTAATTTTGTTAAACATATCACACAAACATTTCTAGTCTTGTTTAAGGTATTGTGCCTATACAGTTCATTTAACAATGCAATGCACATTTCTAGTCCTTGAAAATTATTATTACTGTTCAGTATAATAAGGAAATATAGGTTAGTAGTTAATCACCTAGTATAATTGAACTTATAGTCACATTAGGTATGTTTTCAAGATCAAACAAAGCATATTTTAGATAGACAGGTCATCTTCAAACACTTCAGAGATCTACAGAACATGGCATTTAAGATGTTTTAATAACCTAGGTTCTTCTTCTTTTTTATGACAATGAGACATGTCTGCTCCTGGCAGCATCAATCTACTTCAGAGAAGATAATGGGTATCGAAGAAACTCCACATGGAGTTTACTTTCTTTGTGGCAAAAGTAAGCCACTGGGCAAGAAAATGCCCCTGCCTTGACTGCTGACAGAATGCTGTCCTAATTAGACAAGCAGGACACAAAAGAAAGTGACTGCCAAACATTGTCAAGACAAGGAGGAACAGCCCTTCAGAATATCCTGCTTCACAGAAAAGTCTGTCGGATATGCTAGGCCTGTAGGCTGAAGACGGATGCCCCAATGTTGCAGAGGAGCTTTGGGTGACTGTCCAGGCAGCCAGCTGTTTCTGTCATTACTCACATTTTTTTGGAAGTCGCTGGCTTGCACTTCCTGCTTACTCAGTTAATATTATTTCCTTCTTAGGTCTCTGAGGGAGTTGAAGACTAGATAGATATAATTTTCCTTGTTTATCCGACACAAAAAGCAAGTTATGATAGGAAGTAAATTAGGTACAAAACTTTGAACTCACCAAGAGAGGATAGATATGGAGTATTTTCTCTGAATTTGTCAGATTCAAATGGACTAGACATTGTTGATGTATTTATTGCCTGTATATATTATATATAGTTATTGTACTTATTGTATATAGTTTTCTTATATTAGTTATAGCCTTCTCTTTTATTTTAGACAAAAAGAGGAAATGTAATGTCATTTCATTTGTATTTTAATAAATAAAGCTTGCCTAAGAATCAGAAAGTAAAACAGCCACACTGGCCAGCCTTACGGATCAGGCAGCAATGGCACACACCTTTAATCCCAGCAGGCACACTAGTTTGCCATAGAAACCAGGAGGTAGTGGTGCACACCCTTAATCCCAGAACTAGAGAGGATTATAAAGTGGGAGGAGACAGCTCTCAGGCTCAGTTTCATTCTGAGATTCCTGGAGACAGGATCACCATTTTGGACTGAGGTTGAGATAAGAGCCAGTGGCTGGCTGTTTGCTTTTCTGACCTTTAGCTTGAAACCCAATTTCTGTCTCTTGAGTTTTTATTAATCATGCATTGTAGTTGAGTATGGTTGATGGTTACTTTTTTCCTCTGGTAGTGTGCACAGCACATTCTGGAGCTAGATGTTTTCCATGGGTTATATGACTCAAGTATGTGGTATCTTCAACAGTAGGGTCTTTCTGTCAAGTTCTGGAGCATAATGAAGAGCAATGACAATTCCTATACTGTTTGGGGGTCAGTGGAACCTCACAACAACTCCAAAAGAAGTGATGTTGCAAGGAGACCACTTGTTCATCCTGGCTGCCTGGCTAGCTTTGCCCAGAAATAATCACACAAACTGTGTTAATTAAAACACTGCTGGCCCATTAGCTCTAACAACTTTTTATTGGCTAACTCTTACATATTAATTTAACACATTTCTAGTAATCTGTACGTTGCCACGTGGCAGTGGCTTACCGGGTAAAATTCCCAGCATCAGTCTCTGGTGGATCCATGGCATCTCTCCTTCTCTGCCTTCTTTCTCCCAGCATTCTGTTTAATTTTCCCCACCTACCTAAGTTCTGCCCTATCAACAGGCCCAAAGCAGTTTCTTTATTAACCAATGAAAGCAACACAAAGACAGAAGGACCTCCTCCACCAAAGTAACCATTTCTTACACTGGGCTTTTTATTTGTTAGCTTCTGTAGTAAGGACATTGTTACCCTGCCATGGGGTAATACTTTTGTACTCTGTAAAGATTTGTCACTTGTATTAGTTTAATAAAACGCTGATTGTCCAGTAGCCAGGCAGGAAGTATAGGTGGGGTGACCAGAACAGGAGAATTCTGGGAAGAGGAAAGGTTCAGTTAGTAGTTGCCAGCCAGACACAGAGGAAGCAAGATGAGAACGGCACCAAGCCACGTGGCTAAACACAGACAAGAATTATGGGTTAATTTAAGTTGTAAGAGCTAATTAATAATAAGCCTGAGCTAATTGGCCAAACAGTTTATAATTAATATCAGCTTCTCTGTGTTTACTTGTGATTGAATGGCTGCAGGACCAGGTGGGACAGAAACTCTGTGCTACATTACCCCACTTAAGGGTAACTTTGTTTACCTGTGTGTGTGTGTGTCTGTGTGCATAAGTACCTATGGTAGTAGATTTCCATAGGACTTTTTTCAAAAAGGTTTTTCGTGTTATTTATCCATCTCCAAACTATCTCCTCTACTCCACCCTTCACCTCTCACCCCAATAAAACCCTTCCTCCTCCATTTTTCTCTGTAAGCCTTGTATTTCAGTGAGCGCTGTCTCCCTCTACTGAAAGCCTCTCTTCAAGACTCCTTAGTAACAACTGACCTCTACGGGACTTCCAAAAGAAACACACACATCTGAAGACATAAAGCGAAGATCCACAAATAAGATTTGTCTTTCTGGAACTGGTTACCTCATTGAAAATGATTGTTTCTAGCTCCATCCCTTTACTTGTGACTTTCATTCTTCTTAATACCCAAATAATATGCCATATTGTAAATGTACCACATTTTCATTACCCATCCATCAGTTGGTGACCATCTAGGCTCTATTTGCTGGATATTGTGATGAGCAGCAGTGGCCGTGGAAGAGTAGGTATTTCTCGAGCAGGATGTGAGGATCTTCGAGTGCTTTCCTGAGACTGGTGTAGCTGGCTCATTAGTTGGTTCCCTTTAGCTTTTTGAATTGCTGCTGCACTGAATTCCTCAGTGACCACATCAGTGTCCCTTTCCCTCATATATACCATATACCAACATTTGTCGTCTTCTCATTTTTTAAAAATTATTTTTCCCTTTTTAACCATAGCCATTCTGACTGTGATAAGAGGAAATCTCAAAGTAGTTTGAATTTGTATTTTCTCTGATGGCTACGGATGTTGAACATTTAAAAAAAAATGTTTCTCAATTGTTTACTTCTCTTCAAAATTTTGTTTAGTTTAATGCCCTGGTTTGTAATTGGGTTGTTTGTTCTCTTGATGTTTAATTTGTTGTTTATGAATTCCAGATACTAAACTTTTGTTAGAAGTATAACTAGAAGATTTATTTCTCCTTGGTGGTCTGTCCTGTCACTTGAGTGCTGGTGTTCTTTGCTCTACAGAACATTGTTAGTTTTATGAAGTCCTTTTTTTGTTAACTGTTGGTTTTAATGTCTACACTATTTTATGTTTCCCTGGTTTCTCAGCCCGTCGCTGGCATATAGGAAGGCCGCTGATAATTGTACATTGGTTTTCATACCTTGTTACTTTGCTTGACCTGTTTCTCAGCTTGTAGGGGTTTTGAAGAGCGCTTAGGGTCTTACGTATAAAGTTGTGTCGTCTGCTGACCGGGCTGCTTCAGCTTCTTCCCCAATCTGCGCTCGTGGTTTTCTTCATTTTATTAAACAGATGCGGAGAACGGTCTTGACCCTGATTTCAGTGGAAATGCTTTGAGCTTTCCTGTTTAGCTGTTGTTGGCCGTCGGTTTGCTGCATGTAGCCTTTAATATGTTGTGGAAAGCTCTCTCCATCTCTAGCTTCTCTATGACTTTTATTATGAAAGCAATGTAGGATATTTCAAAGGCTTTTCTGCATCTGCTGAGATGATTGTGTGATTTCTGTCTTTTAATCCATATATTAGTTACTTTCCCGTTGATGTAGTAAAACTCCACAGCCAAGGAGACTTACATTAGCAGGAGTTTATCTGACTCGTGTTTGCAGAGAGATGCGGTTGAGTTGTGGCAGGGAGTCATTGCAGCAAGATGTGCATGTGACAGCAGAGACAGGAAGCTACGGCCTTGTTAAAAAAATCAATCAAAAGCTCATGAAAGTCAACAATAAACTGAGAGGAAAAAGCTGGATGTAGCAGGAAGCTTTTACTCTCAAAGCCCACCCTGACCAATGTGCTCCCCCATCGAGGCTGCACTACCTAAATCTCCCCAGAGAGCTCTACCAGCTGAGAACCAAGCGCTCACATATCTGAGCCTTTGGGTTCTTCCTTAATCAACCACATCCCTTGACTCCCATGGGCTCATGGCAGTATCCTGACACAACACACATTTAGTTCAACTTTCAAAGTCTCTGTGGTCTTTTACATTCTCAACCCTGTTTAAAAGTCCTGTGTGTCTTCTGAGATTCAAGGCTGCCTCTTAATTTTAACCCCTGCAAAAACCAAAGAGAAAATTACATTCTTCCATTATATAATTGCACAGAATGTATGTGCAAGAGGAACAAGGGCACAGCGAGGAAATACAGGACCAGAGCGAGTGCTCAGAGGCTGGAGACTGGAAATCATTTCCCATCTAAACCTTCCCAGTGTGAAACCAGGAGTAATTCACAGAGTTTCACCGTGTGAAGATAAGTGACTTGGTGTTTCGGATTCTGTAAGACCAGGAAGATCACTGCACGTGTGACCTCAGCATGACAAGAAAGCCATTCCATGATAACAGTCCCTAAGTGGTAACAGGGCATCCTGAGGGACTTCTAGATCTAAGTGTGTTATTCACCATCTGCCAGTTAAGCTTCAGAATATTAGCTATTGGTGAGCTGGAATCCATAAGACCTTTAAGTGTGCATGTGAGTTCAAAGCAAATGGTGTCAAGATAGACTTCATTCTGAATTTCCATTCTGTTGATTTTTCTGTGTGTTATATGAATTTTACTCTTTTGGTTTTTTGGGGAGTTCACCAGCCAGCTCCCAAATAAATCACACATGGAGGCTTATTCTTAGTTATGAATGCCCAGCCTTAGCTAGCCTTGTTTCTTGCCAGCTTTTCTTAACGTAAATTATCCCTACTACCTTTTGCCTCTGGGCTTTTATCTTTCTCTATTTCTGTACATACCTTTCCTTACTTCTTACTTTATGGCTGTCTGGGTGGCCAGCCCCTGGAGTCTTCCTCTCCTTGTTCTCTTGCTCCTCATTCTTCCTCCTTCTATTTATCCTCTCTTTGCCTGCTAACCCCACCTCTCCTTCCTCCTGCCTTGCTATTGACCATTCAGCTCTTTATTATGACCATCAGGTGTTTCAGACAGGCAAAGAACCACTGTTTTACGGTTAATCAAATGCAGCATAAACAAAAGTAACACCTTAAAATAATAGTCCCCAGCATTTCCCCTTTTGTTCTATCTAAACAAAATGAAAAGTTTTAACCTTAACATCGTAAGACTTATACAATAAGAACAATTATGAAGTAAAGATTACATTGACAATGTACTGAATTGCAATTCATTTGTGTTTAGTAAATTTAAAGAAAATACTCCATAATCTATCCTATGTTAGTAAATCCAAAATTTTATACCTAAATTACTTGCTATCGTATCTAGAGAAAAACTGCATCTATAGCCATCTACTTTTCAACTCCACCAGAGGTGCCAGAAGGATATACTATTGAAATGAACAAAATGTGCATTGCAAATGACTTCCAAAAACTCTAGAAATGACAGAGACATCTGACTTCCTGGATAGTCATCCAAAGTTCTTCTGCAATGTTGGGGCATCCATCTTTAGCCTACAGGCTCATAGTATCTGGAAGACTTTTCAATGAAGCAGAAAATTTGAAAGATTGCCCCACCTGTATTGGCAACTTTTGTTGATCATTTTCCTCTATGTTCTGCAGAATGTCTGGCAGTTTCTTCTATGAAGCAGGAACCCTGAATAACCATCCCACCTTGTTTGGGCAATGTTTGAGGCCATTTTACTGTGGGGCCTGCATGTCCAGTCTGCACAGCACATAGTCAGCAGTCAAAGACAAGAGCAGTTTCTTTGCTCCTTGGCCAACCTTGCCACAATGACAGCAAATTCCATAAGGAGTTATTTCAATGCCCCTATCTTCTCTGAAGTAAATTGGTGCTGCAATGAGCAGATGTGTCTCATTGTTATGAAAAGCCCTAAATTAACAAAACATTTTAAATGCATATTCTGCAGGCCTTTGAAAGGTTTGAAGATCTTTTATCTGTCTATCTAAAATATATCTTTATATGATCTGGAAAACATACCTAGCATATCTACAAATTTGATTGTTATAAATGACTATTGATCTGTGTTTCTTGATTGTCCCATATAGTTTTTAATAATACCTTTTAAAACTAGAACTTTATCTTTCAATTTTAAATGAACTGCAGAGGTATAATATCTTAAACAAGAATAGAAACATATATACAAAATGTAGTAACAAAAATTATTTTAAATTTGTATCATTATACAAAAGTCTTTCAAACAAGAGTAAAAAATATATTCAGTGTAACACATTTGACTTTGAACTCGTATCCATAATACCAAAGTCCATGCCATGCAAAATATGAGATTAATAGTTGTCTTTATATCCTGTGTTCCTCTAAATATAACAAGCATCCATGACCCACAATATAACCAAAGACCACCCACACTTTCTCTTGGAAATGTGGACGTTCTGTTCTCTAGGTTGCTTCCTGCTGACTATGGCCAAAGTATTTTTAGGGTCCCAGAAAGTAGATTTGAGATAATGGCCAAGTCCTGAGAAGACCAGTTATAACCTTTGTTGATAGATATCACCTGTCAATTTTCAGGAGGTCTCCCCTGCTCAAATCAGATCCAAATCAACCTGGAACAAATTCACAGACTCTTGTTTCCTGTGGAAATAAAAGCAAAACCACTTCTCCAAAGCGTTTTTGATTACCATTTGACAAATATATTTCTTGACTTTTTTTTTTTAAGTTAAGGCATTCCTAAAGTATACAGACTAGTTTATTTCTACAGTCCCTCTTTCAATTCCAGGTCTCTTAGTAGCTGACCTTTGCTTTTCAGCAGTCAAAAAATTCAAAATCAATATAATACTATACAGCATTCAGACTCCCTGTGTTTCCCATCTTTAATTGGCTTTTCGCTTTTACTTTTACTGTTTCTTTACAGACTTTATTATTTTTAACTGATTCGTTTTTTTATGTGATGATCTCTACCCATTTTCTTTATTTCTTAAGCCTCACACATTGTAAAACACACTGGAACCTATTTAGAGGTTTTCTCATCTGGACCTCTTTCAAGCCTGTCTTAACCTTTTTTGACTGTAGGAGTAAACTTTAGAGTGCTAACCTACACCTGGATCCTCCAAGTGCTCTTTAGGCTGACTCCGCCCGCGAGTGGTGGGGGCGGGGTTTGAAAACCAAGTCTAAAGCTTACAGCCTGGTTGGAGGTTCCTGAGAATTGCATTAAACCCTTCTAGAATGCCAAAGCTTGCGCTGTGGCAGGCATTTTTACTTCGTTTTTTGTCTGCACTGAATGTGCCAGCTGCTCAAGGGCTCGCCAGTAGGGCATAAACTATTAAAGGAGCCTTATTTTTTTTTTTCAGCTTTCTCGGGCTCTAGATGGATTTTCAAGCCCCACGATGGAATTCCAGAATGTTGTAGAATATTTTACTATTTTTCTTTCTGAGTGGCCCACCAGCCAGCTCCCAAATAAATCACACATAGAAGCTTATTCTTACTTATGAATGCCCGGCCATAGCTCGGCTTGTTTCTTGCCAGCTTTTCTTGTATAATCCTGACTACCTTTTGCCTCTGGACTTTTATCTTCCTGTATTTCTGTATACCTTTCTTTACTTCTTTCTTCACGGCTGGCTGGGTGTCTGGCTCCTGATGTCCTCCTCTCCTTGTTCTCTCATTGTTCCTCCTCTTTCTCTCTTTCCAGATTTCTCTGTCTATTTATCCTCTCTGCCTGACAGCTCCTCCTATCCTTGCTCCTGCCTCGCTATTGGCCATTCATCTCTTTATTATGACCATCAGGTGTTTTAGACAGGCACAGTATCACAGCTTCACAGAGTTAGCAGCATGAGCAAAAGTCACACACCTGAAAATAATATTCCCCAACAATTGTCGGCTCTTCTAAGGCTGTGAAGCCCAGCTTCTTAAACTCTAGTTCATTACTCCATATTGGGTCACATTGGTTATAATGGGGTTTAGAAAATTTGGCAATAGTAAAAATTTTTTTGAGTACCAGGCAACCAAAACTAGTTAGAAAACAAATGCTTAATGAATCTGAAATACTTTTGGCAACATCTTTATTGAATCCTGTGACTTCATGGCAGCCTGGGTTCTGAACACAACCATGTTTGCTTTGCCTGTACATGCTAGCGTGTGAAGCTAGAGATGCTCTGTGAGACACTGTGCTTAGAATCAAGATCATTGTGTGTTAAAACTGTATTGTTTCTATTGTATGTACAAAGTTCTCTAACAGAAGCATAATGTTTTAATTACAGTCTTTTAAATATTTGTCTATTGTAATTTCTCAGCATGTCAGTTTTAAATTAGTATTTCTTTTCATTGTATTGTGTTTGAATGCTCCATTTAATAATTGCTGTTTGAATTGCTGGCTTTTCATAAAAAAATTTCAATTAACTTTGATATTAGAACAGAATTTGTAACAATTTCTGAATTGTCCTTAAACATCCTTCCGCCATTTTGTTCTACATAATTATGAGAAATGGTTTTCTCAACAATGACGATTACAAGATTAAAATAGCTGTTACTGCTGGAAAACATGGAAAATGTTGTGTCCCTACAAATCAGATATTCAGTTAAGATTTAATTATTTATGTGAAAACAGCCTAATGTCTGCCTCATTAATCTGAAAATTTGTTTTTGCCTTTCATTAATGGCTAAATTATATCTCAAAAATTTTTAAAAATAAGATTTGTTTGATTTATTATCAGTAACTGTTTAATTTATAGACCTGTTTTCTGTACCTCTACACCTAGGGCCACCCTAGTTTTTTCTAAACAAAAAGGACTTGGATTAGCTGTCTGCTGCTAAGACAGAATACTGCGGCCAAGGGCAGCCTGAGGAGGAAGAGTTTGTTTGTCTCATGGTTGCAAAGGGTGTTTGTCCATAACAGCAGGGAAGGCATGCCCACAGGCAGCAGGCGATGGTCTCCTGTCTGTAGAAGCAGACGTCTTCTTCAGTTAGTACACAGTCTTGGTTGACTGAATGCAGAGGCAGATATGAAAATACAGTGTCATGGTGTCTCACATTAGAGAGATTTGTAAAAAGCTAAAACAAAGCTACGAAACTAGTTTGTTTTAAATTTGATTTATGTAATAAAATAAATCCCCTTACATTAAATTTTAATCCCCACCCCCCAATTTTATTATGAAAAATTAAGTATGTAGGGCATGGAAAAACTTGGCAAAGACACCCACGTCTCACATTGAAGAAGCTAAAATTAACCTGTCTTCCTTATCATCTTTAAAACTGATGGCCGTGTCCACTGTTCCCCTCCATTCTCCGTGTCCACTGTTCCCCTCCATTCTCCGTGTCCACTGTTTCCCTCCATTCTCCCTGTCCACTGTTCCCCTCCATTCTCCGTGTCCACTGTTTCCCTCCATTCTCCCTGTCCACTGTTCCCCTCCATTCTCCGTGTCCACTGTTCCCCTCCATTCTCCGTGTCCACTGTTTCCCTCCATTCTCCCTGTCCACTGTTCCCCTCCATTCTC
>PVIU01015688.1:0-47432 GCA_004026605.1 Ondatra zibethicus
TACTTTTAGCTTCTTTGTCAAATATGAGGTGTTCATAGGTTTGTGGATTAATATCCGGGTCTTCGATTCGATTCCATTGGTCAACGTCTCTGTTTTTATGCCAATACCAAGCTGTTTTCATTACTGTCACTCTGTAATAGAGTTTGAAGTCAGGGATGGTAATGCCTCCTGCAGTTCCTTTATTGTATAGGATTGTTTTTCAAACAATGCAACATTAATTCCTTCAGGCAAGAATAGAGAGGGAGCTAATACAGAGGTGGGGCTGGAGCTGTGTCCTCTACTAACCATGGGGAGACTGCTTCTGAGTAATAGAAACTCTTCAAAACTGGAGTTACAATGCCATTGGTCTCATTAGTGTCCACAGTACATCTTACAGAATCACACTCTTTTCCCATCAGTGCCCTCACTCTAACTCTTTACTAACTCTAACTCTAACTCTTTAGAGACTGCGACTTGAGTTCTCCTTGTAAGCCAGCCAAAACTATAATAGGGTATGTGTTTGATTTTCAGCTACTTGAGCACTAAGGCTGCTAGAGAGAGGAGCCTCTTCTGGAGCATACTTGAAATCCTTAGACTATTTGTACAAATTCAGAGCAAGATAATTTTACGGGATCATTCTTTTCCGCTGACTCTTTAGCCAGAGAATGCTAGATGCAACCACTGGTATCTTTAGTGTTCTACAAAGTGTCAAAAGTTTTGCATACAGAGTCCCTGCATGTAACTTCCTCACAAGAAGTGAAACAGCACTTTCAGATTCATTTATCTCAACAAAGTCTTTAAACTGCCCCCACCATACATTTTCATAGCTCTCCATGCTATCAAGAAAAAGCTTTAAACTTCAGATTTTATTCAGTTCGAGAGCCAGCTCCAGATATCACTAAGCCTATTAAAGGAATTCACCCTTAAAATTCTGTTTCTCTAGAACCACTCCTGGTACCACAATCATCTCAAAAAAAAAAAAAAAAAGATCCATCACAACAATGCCCACTCGCTAGTTTTAATTTCTACTCTAGTTTGGTTTCTGTTGTTGTGATAAAAGCCATACCACGACTAAAAGCAACTGGAAAGAAAAGGTTTGCTTGCTTGGTTTCCAGGTCCTGGTCACAGTTCATTATTAAAGGAAGTCAGATCAGGAACTCAAGTAGAAACAGACACATGAACCATAAAGGAATATTTCTGACTGTCTTGCTCTCCAAGACTTGCTCAGCTTGCTTTCGTAAACCCAGGACCATGTCCCAGGAGTGGCACTGCACACAGTGATCCTATATCCCCCATTAATCATAAAACTGTTTCTATAGACAAGCCCACAGCGTAATCTAATGGAGACAATTTCTCAATTGGCTTCCCTCTTCCAAGATAACTCAAGGAAGTATCAAATTGACAAAAGCTTACTGCACAGGAGGAATCACCTACTTTCTGGTAGAATTTAAGGCCCACTGCACAGGAGAAAACATATGTGTAGTATTGTAAATGGGAGATGAACTCAGGGTTGCAAGAGCTCTGGACCTCAGGGGTGAACTCACTATCATATTGCTAAAAGTACATAGTCTCCAAACTACCCTCTCCATTTTTAACTCTATGTACCTAGGTTACTGCAACTCTTGAAACCTCCTTAAAATTGTTTGTGTAGTGTGGATGCTGCTTCACAGAGAAGTTTACATTTGTAGCTTAAGGACCCAGATGGATGAGAGGCCAGAAAGGCTTCAAGAGTCAGAAGTCAGAGAGAACTAAGCCAGAGCAGTATCTTCTACACATGACAAAACCACTGCAGCCATAAACTCACAGCAATTTTGATTCCTACTCAATGCTTGTAAAAGACCAAAGCAGACAATACTCTAGCATTGAAGGCAAGGGAATAAGGAGTGGAAAGTTGCTGGCTCTAAAGGAAGGAGAGTCAGTTTTATTTAAAGGTGTGGTCACTGGTAGGTAGAACCTTCTCCAGAGGATGGCAGTCAAACACTTATGAGTATATTAACAATACAAATTGGAGTCTGCTGATTGTCTTGTTTTTGTTTTTTGTTCTTTTAAGAGAGAGGGTATAGGAAGTTGGGATGGAGTGGGGGCTAGATCTGGGTGGAGGTAGAAGAACTAGTAAGGATAAATATGATCAAAATACCTTGTATATAGGTATAAAATTCTCAAAAATGATGAAAATAATGCTTTAAAATGTAGGGAGCCAAAGACTTCTGCTTCTCATAGGCTCTGTCCCTACTCCTCTGCCTATATTGTTCTGTCCTCTGCTACATAATCTTGACTCAGGAAATGACCAACTAAGTAAGGTCCCAGCTTAAAAGAGAAAGAAATTCAGAATAAAGCTGTGTCCTTTAAGAGACAAGTATTGGTCAGTATCAACCTTCAAGGTTGATGCTGGTGATAATACATTTGTGCACCTGAGGTTGTTCAAAGCTCTCCCTCATGAAAATAAGCCCGTGGCCTTGTCTCCCACCCTTACCAACAAAGACCAACAAGACAGGTTGACTCCCGTGCCAAACATCTCATCATTTCATCTGTCTTGGTGGCCGTGAAATAAATTTCCCTCTGATGTGCCTACAGGATGGAAGGAATACAGCTGAGCACTTCTCTTGTGACTCACAAAATGCACTGTGTTTTCCTTCCAGATAACCATTTTCATAATGTAAATATGATCTATTGCTAACCATATTGTTTTAGAATCTATGCAAAAAATATCAGACTTGGGTTGAAAATATTAGCCCTGGGCAAGGGAAAAAGCTTAGTGAGTAAAAGTGCTTGCTGCACAAACACAAGAAAACTGAGTTTGACTCCTCAGCATCCATTTAAAAAGCTAAGCAAGATTATGCAAGATACACGTGGCAAGGGAAACAGAAACAAAGGGATCAGTGGGCATGCTGACAATAAATCTAGCTCCCAGGTGAATGGGAAATGCTGCTTCAAGGAAATAAGGCTGAGAATGTTAGAACAAGAGTCTCATCATCATCCCCCGAGCTCCATGTGGATACACACACACACAGAACACACACACATAGATATATACACACAAATACACACACACAGAAACATACACAACACATACATATACACACAAATACACACACATAGATACACACATAAAATCTTGAATAGCATTGCAAGTATAACTTTTACTTTTAAATATTTGATTTATATATAGTACTTGTATATATTATGGCACATAATATGATATTCTGATCTCCCTTATGGATAATAATAGAGACACCTTACTAAGAAAACAAGGAATTACCAAGAGCAGAAGTGGGCTGCTGAGTTGGAAAAAGAAAATAGATCAAATGTTTAATTCTTTTTACACACCAGAATAAAAATTATTATATCAACTGAAATAGCAACTCATCTGCTGGCATCTTGGCTGAATAATGGAGAGTGTATAGAAAGCCAACTAATTTCACAACAATAACAAAAGGACTCATAAAGAAGGATAAAAATACCCATGAAATCTATTCAAAATTTGTATTAATAAAATCATTTTTCTGCAACTCTCATGAACTTCTTCTTTTCATATTTCTATGAAAGCTCATGCAAAATAGTAGGGGAATTTCAAATTTATTCTACCACCCCTAAATTCTAGAAGCTGTTCAACTTGCTTTATATTACCCCATAAATGGTTCTGTATTTTAACTATGAATGGACACTCATTCTACAGAAACCAGAAAAAGGTACTTTGCAAGTATATGAGGGCAAAAGAAATTTGAGGTCACAATTACTATAGACATTTTTACTTGATGATAAACAACTTACTCTGTTCTCTCATCTTTGTTCTCTTACACTTTTAAGGATATTACTGCATTTGATTTTGGCAAGATTGTCCCCAAATTAAGGACTATCATTAATCTTGAAACAATCAGATATTAACACAAAGATCTATTCATCATGCATGTATTTCCATTTGACATTTTGCTGTGGGGAAATATAAGTTATGGACAAGTAAGGTGGCTCAGTAGGTACAGACACATGCTCCCTCGCCTGATAACCTGAATTAGATCTCTGGAATCCATAATAAAAATAACAAACAAAGGAACTCCCAAACTTACTTCTGACCTTCATATGCACCCACATCTCACCCATCACACACATACACACACACACAAAGTATGTATGTAAGCATGCACAAAAATTAAATATAAATACAATTTTAAAATGTTTAGTATCACATATACCTTGACAGTGAACAATAAAAATTCAGAATTATGGAGCCCAGTCCCAATGAACACATCCACAAAATACTCCTGTATCTAAGGCTCAGAGAACATCGTAAAAGTTAAGGCAGAAAGACTGTAAGAGCCAAAGGCTCAGAGAGTTTACTTTCTGATTATGATTATGTTTTCTAGGAGTGTCATAAGCTACACACATGAAGTCTCACCACCATGACTGCCCAAATTGAGCTGAGCAGGGATGACACCAATGCACATGCTAAAGTAGACATGAAAAACCCACAGGGCCTCAACCCTACACAAAGTACTATAGGCAACTTAGAAAAGCTATCAGTGTGGCTGGAGAGATGGCCCAGCCATTAAAGGCTGGGCTCACAAGCAAAAATATAAATAAGAAAAGCTATCAATGGGAGAGCTGGTCCTCCCCAGGGAATCACACTCCAATTAATTGTTCAATGACTACTGGTTAGGCTTAAAACATACATACAAGCAACATGATATGGACTAAGCAGGTGTACATAATAATATGCATGAATATATGAACTATATTAAAGATGTAATATAAAATACCAATTAGAGAAAAAGGAGGCCATATATTTGAATAAGAAAAGGGGAGAGTATATGAGAAGGCTTGTAAGGTGGGAAGGGAATGAATAAAGGTTGTACATTTTATTATAATCTCAAAAATAAAAAATAATAGTCAAAATACCTCAAAATCAGGAAAAGAGTAACAAATGAATTCTTCAGAATGATGGTTTAATATACTGATTACACCATTGAACAGTGATTAGCACACTGCCAAACAAACTAAAATATTTGACTTTACACAGAACCTTAGAATATTACTTTACTTGGAAGTTGCGACTTTGCTGTTAAGATTATTTAATGTGAGGCCATGCTAAATTTGAGTGAGGCTGAACTCAAGACTGTGCCTATAAAAAATGAACGATGGAGATGACTTGCACAGAGTTGGGAGTGTGGAATGTAGAGTGTCCTGTGAATAGATGTTGAGGGAGGGGATAGAGACCTGAAAGGCTAGCAATGCAAGGAACAGTTGGTGAGCAAACACTTCAATACACATAGGATACATTATGTCTTTAAGCTCTAAGGCAAAACCAACCTGCTGCCATATTGATTAGAGACTTCTAGCTTCTGAAGCCATTTAAGAAGAAACATTTCTGTTGCTTAAGCTTCATACTGTTTAGATCCTTGTTACCTGAATCTCAAGACATTAGTACACTGATTACAAATCATTTCACTCTGGTAGTAAGGACATATTTTATGCCTGATCTCCTGATTTGATATGGCTTAATCTTCCATTTTTGCATAGATTTTACAATTCTGCATTTCTTTCATTCTGATCAGTGTTCTATCAATTATTCATGTTAGTAAGGCTCTATTAATACTTTCAGTTTTTATACAGTATTTTGTTTTCTGGTGCTATGGTTTCTGTTATTTCAACACTTGCCTCCTGGTACCCTTATTAGTCTGTTGCTTGTGTATTATGGTTTTTGTTTTGTGGGGGTTTGTGAGTGTAAGTGTGTAGCAGTTTCTTGGTTTTGTGCATTTGTTTTTCAAAGAGAGAGGGAAAAAAATGAGTGGAGTTGAGTGGGTGGAGAGATAGGAAAGATCTGGGAAGAGTTGTGGGAGGTGATCAGAGTATACTATATGAAACAAATATTTTTCAATTAAAAAGAAAAATATATTGTCATCCAAAAAATATCATTAATTAGCTCAGGTAAAAAGGAAGGAAAAAAGAAAGGAAGGAAGGAAGGAAGGAAGGAAGGAAGGAAGGAAGGAAGGAAGGAAGGAAAAATGGAAGGAAGGAAGAATGGAAGGAAGGAAGAATGGAAAGTCAAGACTTCATAGCAAGAAGCTCTTGCCTACTTATCTTTCTGGGACTGTTTCATTTCTGCATTTCTCATCCTGAAAGAGCCCGGTAAATCTCTGCTTTAGTTACCTAATGAGTCTCTTAGGATAATAGCTTTGGCAGAGTCATGTGTGTGTGTGTCTAAGTGTGTGTGTGCTGTGTGTCTGAGTCTGTGCGTCTGAATATATATATGAGTGTGTGGCTAAGTGCCTGTATGTCTGAGTGTGTATGTGTATCTGTGTGTACCTTTGTGTGTCTGTGTATTGCATGCATATGTGTGTGACTGTGTGTGTATGTGCATGTATATGTGTGTATGTGTATGTATGTATCTGTGTGTGCATATGTGTATGTATACACATGTATGTGTAAATCTGTGTGTGTGTGAGTGTGCATGAATGCACAGTATTTCTTCCTGTGATTTTAACATGACAGCAGGGAAGGTAAGGGGTTGTGTAGAAATACAATCACTTCCTTTCTCTGTGCAGTTGGCTGACTTTTGAGAGTCTTATTAAAGAGCACATAGAATTAATTCCAGGAGAATGAAAAACTAAATCAGCCATCAACATTACTATTTAATTAATCATTTTCCTGGAGACTATCAGTATAGGGGAAATCACACAATTCTTAAAGTCTAAAGTTAAAAAGTTATTAGTCAGATACTTCTGGATCTCAAAGGCCGTGAATTTGAAGGAGAGGAAAGGGATGTACAGAAGGGTTTGGTGAGAGAAAATGGAAGAGAGAGATGATGTAATTTATTATAATCTTCAAAAAGAAAGAAATTAAAAGCTGTAATAAAACATAGAAAAGGTATACTTACAAAACTGTGGCTGAACCATTCATACAGAAACAGCAGAAGGATGGGTTCGGACAAAGCTATCCCATCAAGAGGGTGAGGGAGCTCATTGGCTTTGGTGTACATTTCCATTGTAGCTTTATGTGAGCACCTCAAACGTTATAAACTAAAAGATAATTTCCCCCTCCCTTAATTGTAACATTTGTTTACTTAATAGAATTATTTGATATGACCATTAGATATGACCATCTCCACACAATTTGCCTTTTATTTTATTTTCATAAAATTTATTATTAAAAATTGCTAATCAAGAAATCACACACCAAAATTAATGAGAGCCAAAGTCTGTATCTCCCACTGAACCTCTATCTAGATGGAACATCCATTTAGAACAGAAGCTAGCAAGTAAATTGTTTCTCCAGGTCTGATATGGATGTTTAGCTTTGGGTGGTAGAAACACAAGTTTTAATAAATATGCTCCTGAGGGATAGAGCCATAAAGAATATATTGATAAGAATTCTTTTTTATTATTGTAGTTTTATTCTGTTTTGACAGCAGATCTCTCTAAGTAGTCCAGGCTTGTCTTCAATTCACCATCTCCCAACCTCACCTCCCACATACTAGGATTACAGCATGTACCACCACACCTATCATAAAAATTCTTTACAATCAAAAACAATACACCTTCAATTCTCTAGCCATTGGCTTCCAGATTCAGCAAAAAACAAAAGAAATATCACTTAGAGAATGAGAGAGAAACAAACTGGTCTTTACTCAAAAGCTATTAAGACAAAACAAAAACTGATGGCATAAAATTAATATGGCTAAAAGAAGCAAAATCATTTGGTGAACTGGTTTTTGGCTCATTGGTATACAATGCATTTATGTATAAACCTAACTCTTCTAAAGTGATGGTGGCCAAAATTTTAATAGAAGTCACTAGAGCCAAGCCATGCTTCATCTGTATAGATAATTACCTCCTCATCTACTGCCCATTACAATATATTATGATGTAAGCTTCATTTAAACTTTTTTGTACATATTTCTCTTTCTTTTTCTTTTTGACACTTAATCATCAACTAATTTATTCTTCTAAGAACAAACTTATAGGCAGAATTGTATAAATAGTCCTTCTATCCACAAATCCAGGAAATTTATGTCATTTATTCTAACATTTCACATTCTCTGAGCATAGTAGGCTCCACCCACTAGCCGTACATATCTTTGTTAACATGACTAACTTTATCTTTGTCATTTGTAAGTTCTCATTACCCATTTTCTAAATTCAGTTTGCTCAAAATTTATTTCTTAATTGTTCAGCAGAAATTGTGCTGACTCTTCATTACAAAAATGTATCCTGGTTATTGAAACATTTGGGCACATTCATCTTTATCTTCTCATTTCTACTACTCTGATAAATATTGAAATCCTAATAGGAATTCCTAAAGAGGAAATCTATCTCCAATTAGGTTCTTATACACTTGTTCAAGCTTTATCAAAGACATATATTCTGTCCAGGTTCTCCAGCTAATGTTTTAACAATAAATTGGTTTCATTTTTTCTCTATGTCTTCAGGAGTCACATTTCAGGAGCAAATTATAAGATCATATAAGCGGTCCACCATCATCTTTTTTAAAAGATACAGTGCAATATTTCAACTAACTTCTCAATTTTCAGATGAAAGTGATAATATTACAGAACATAATTTTTGTATTGGGGAGATGGAACAATTGGCATAATCTTATCGTTAATAGCGTACAAACCTGAGATGGGTCTCCCACACCCAGCAACCTTAATCTGGAGCAGCAGCATTCACCTACAATCCCAGCAACAGAAAGTGGGGACAGGAGGATCCTTAGGGCTTTCTGATCAACCAGTCTAGCTGAATTGTCAGGCTCTGGGTCCTCTAAATTCAGTGCAAGACTCTGCCTAAAGCAATAAGTTGGAGAACTGAAGAAGACACATGCATCTGATCTCTGTGTGCGTAAACACCCACATACACATGTCCTCGAACATACACACAAAAAAACTAGTTTTTATAGTAAAAGAAAAATTAGATATAGTCAGGGTTTTGTTTAGAAATCAACTTTGTGGTGGCACAAGAAGTGGAAGCAATAAATAAATGTCATCAAGGAACTGTGATTAACTTGCTGTTCATTATTTCTAACAGTCTAGTAGATAAAATTTCCAAGCATATGGATGGGGAAATAGCTAAGGCAGTTAGATCAAGAGATAACTTCATGCCTTGCAAGCATGAAAACTTGAGTTCAAACCTCAGAAATCAAAATTTTGTGAAAATTCAAATATGATGTCACATGCATGTATTCGCAACTCTGGGGAGACAAATATCTTAATACATACATTACCTATATGTAATGTATAAAAGGTTTAGCACTGGAATTTCAAGGTGCTTCCATTCATTTAGTACAAAGGGTGCAAGCCTTTCTGAAATACAAACAGGGCAACATAAGTAGCTTCTCCATACTCCAAATGCTCTAGGATGTTTTCTCAGGTTGTGGAAATGAGGTGCTACTTATTGCAGCATCCTGCACAGCTCCAGGGGCTTAGTCTGACTGGGGTGGTCTGACAGAGAAAAGCTGGACTCTAGTGGTATGGGCTCTCTGATGGAGGAACTTCAGCACACCAAAAGCTCAGAGTATTTGCTATGTGCAGATGAATTGGAGGTGGGGTTGTCACATACAGCTGAACAAGGATGGATTAGGCAGCCTCAGTAGGAACAGTCTATATAAAGGAGCAGGCTTATCGGTGGGAAGCAATGGTGAACTCTTTCTGCACACACTATCAATATCCACACTTGGACCAGCAGAAGACTTGGCCATCTTTTTGAGACTCATGGGAAGGGTGTAAGGTTCTCACCATTTTGATGGGTCTGAGGCTATGGATCCTTGACACGGATGGGGCAATGTTAACAGCACACATTCATTCGGCACATCATTAACGCAGGGTTTCCTCTACTCCCCACAAATTATGTACTTGAATTCTTTTACATTGAAGTGGTAACTTTTTAATTTATGCTTTTTTACATTGAATTCTCTAATTAAACAATGCAGTGCTCCTGCTCATTCATATTTACACCATGCACATATAAGAACACACCCAAAATCCCCCAGTAATACAGCAAAATGTATTTCTCTTCCAAAACAAAAAGAATATATCAGTATGCTCCCCAAAAGCACCACAATTAACAATAGAATAACCCCCCAAACCCCATATTTTATATTAGAATAACCCACAAAACCTATATAAATACATTGAAATGCATCCCAAACAAAGTCCCTTGAAACACACCAAATATAGCATAATATTAACAAATACATCAGAACACACCCCTAAAACACCCACATTAATTAGAACACTCACCCCAGAAAACACACATTAATATATCAGAACATATCCTCCACTGAAAAGAAAAACAAAGCTCACATTTATAAGATTTATAAGGAAGTCACACGTATTTCAAGAGTGTGGACCTGATGAAATGCCAGCGACTAGGACAATGAGATAAAGTAATTGTACTTTTTTACCTATGGAGTCCAAAAAGTTATTTATGAATCAATGCCAAGAATTAGTCAGTTCCATTCTAATTATTTTACAGTTTACCAATAACAATAACAAAAAAGTACAAATTAATAATGTGAGTTTTAAGCTTGTCAGTTAAGACAAAAATCAAAGTCAGTTCTTCCCAGAAGCTCCCCAAAGCTTATGGCTAGACCTTGATTAGACACCAGGAAGGTTGGAAACTTTACCACTCCTATCCATTTAAGGACTACTCTGTTGGAACTCATTTTGTTTTAAAGAAAACGTATCTGCCTTGTAATTCCCACCCATCTGCTCCAGTCTTGTCTCCTGGAGCTTTGCACAATACATACAACAGGACTAGTCTGCAAATAATATATTCATAGTCCATAATTTTCAGTTTATTCAGTCATCCTCTACAACACAGAGCACATACATACATACATACATACATACATACATACATACGTACATACCTATGTTGACTGAGGTTTCTGTCCTGCCCAGTTCCTGCAGTTGTTAAGTCCCAAAGAAATCACAGAGAGGTCTACATTACTTATAAACTGATTGGTCTAGTAACTCAGATTTCTTATTAACAAACCAGTCTGATATACTTCACAGACAACAATATCTTCTTATATTACCTACTATGCAACAGTTGTTCAGAAATGTAATTATTGAGGTGGATTCATAGGATTATAATAGGGTTATACACATTCTCCTTTGCTTTATTTTCTCCAATGTACACTTAGAAAATATGTAACCAAAAATTGGGGGCTTATTTTTTACAGTATTTATCTTATAATATTTTAAAGAAATTACCTTTAATTCAAGCTGACAAGTAAATTTTTCTTCAGTGTCTGCAATGGCAAAAGTAGTATTTGATGCTAAGACTCTTGGGATTGTAAGCAAAATAAATAGAATTATGTAGATGAACTAAAATTATGGACTATGGATTCAAAATCTACTAACACAGACTTTAACATCATTGAAAATGATTTAGTTTCCATCACCAGGTTTTCAGTTCCTTGTACACCAGAGAATTGGCAGGTCCCTTAGAGTCAAACCGGTGTCGGCACATGGGTTTCTCCATGGGAAAGACTTAATCTGACACCAAGAAATAAGTAGAGTAGTGTCCTGAATCGAGGAACTTGAAGAATTTGACATGCTTCACACCTATCGGTGGTTTTCTAAGCTCAGACTCATGTAGCCGCACATGGAATAGTTTTACTGCCGGAAAGATGGGCCAGTGGTTAAGAGCACTGGTTGCTCTTCCAGAGGTCTTCAGTTCAATTCCCAGCAACCACATGGTGGCTCACAACCATTTATAATGGGATCTGATGCCCTCTTCAGGCATGCAGATGGACATAAAGACGGAGCACTTATATGCATTAAAAACACATAGATAAATAAATCATAAATAAATAAATAAATAAATAAATAAATAAATAAATAAATAAATAAATAAATAAATAAATGCTGTGGGCTGGGTGTGATAGCACACAGCACTAGGACACAGTGATAGTTGGATCTCTGTGAACTCCAGACCAGCCTATACTACATATGAATTCCAGACCAGCCAGGGGTACATAGTGAGACCTGGCCTCACAAAAAAAGAAATAGAGTTGCTGTGTTGTATATAAGGCCTACCATCATGCCATTTACTAGAGACCGATAATCTCCCCATCCCGAATCCTCTGAAGTTCTGTATCTACTCCTTGTATATAGTTTTAAAGGGGGTGGCACTTATCTGTCATATTGTATGTTCCTCAAGAATGGGATACTCTAAACATGTATTAATGACCATCCCACTTAGGCAAAAATTCTTCCTTTATAATATGACCAGCTAGAATGACGTAGCTTCTCACCTTCCCTCATAACAACACTTCCTGAGGTCTTTAGAAGGTCTGGCATTTTACCTTGCATCTTAGCGTGTTCTCTAGCTTCCTGCTCTCAGGAGTCCTATTTGGCTCTGTTTGGCCTTGACTCACACTCTACAACCTGGAAATATTTTCTACTATGAAATATTCATTAGATTGAAGAAGAAAAATTTCCCCTATGGTTTTCTTTTCCCAAAAACATTGAAGCAGAAAGCTGTCTTCTCTGGAGAATTTAATCACCTTCTTTAGAGAGGAGCAGCTTACAAAACCAAAGTAACTTACTCCCCCCAATTTCCTGGGGGAATGTTTTAGGCATTGTGAAAGTAGCAGTGACTTAAAATCAGAACACATGACCTTGAATCTGATAGCTTACACTTGCTTGCTGAAGATACTTCAGTTTTCTAGTCCAGGTTTGGGTTTTATTCACTTTGACATGTAAAAAGGAAATTTACCCCATTATTGTGATAAAATCAGATTATGTAAAAATAAGGTCTCTAAAGTGAAGTATCAAGTTAGAGATATAATTTTCCTGATTGAGGCTATTGACTTTCTAATTTCACAGAGTTCCAATCGTGTAGTAAAGTTCATTCAAAGCACTGAATATCTAGAGAAATAAAAGTCAATATGGTAACTGGTTATTGGAAAATCTCTGCTGAGTATATTAAACATATGCTGCTTATAGCACTTTATACATGGAAAACTAAGCAGAAATTATCAGTGTTATTTTCAAAAAAGATATTTAAAAAGCTAAAAAGATTTATTTTCAAAATTCCATATTTTATATTTCCTCAGTTAGAAACAGGCACAAAATCCTTAGCAATCAAATTTAACAATTACAGATTTTTTTTACCTGTAAGCTACAAAGAACCAGAATCTCATTAGAATTTTTTCTTTTTTATCTCTTGTTCTCTCAGCAGACCCCATAATTTCCTTCCTGATGACCCCAATCATCTTTAGTCTTCATGGTTATGCAATGACACAAATCAGGTCTAACTTTTGATGATGAGTTGGCCATATATTTTTAATGTAGATATAAAATGTTCTTGATAGTAAGAGATGCTTGCTTTATCTTTCTTAAAAGAAATATAGTTCCCTACAATTACACCACTAAAGAGAACAGATGGGGGAAAGTAGGTGACTGATTTATTCACTAAACTAGCAAACTTGCTGTTTCAATAAGATGATAATCCTTATGAAGATGTCTTTCTTATATATGAGTATTTATGTTAGCATTTCAATAACAGTATAAAGAAAAAAGTATTTTCCATTGAAAATTCTAGATAGAGCAATTTCTGAATCCAGATCTATCAATTCTGGAGAAGCCATGGCTCTTAAGTGTGGCCGGCTTAATGAGGCTGAAAAGGGCAGTAAGGACTTTCATGAGTAAAATTTAAATAATGGACGACACAGAAATCCTTTAGTGCACTTACATATTTATAAAATGAATATATTGGCAGTAGAGATCCTTTTTCATTATTAATACAAACTGTTTTTCTCTTGGGGAATAAGTAATAAAGCTACTGGAGAGTTAGAGGACTCTGAAAATGCACACGGTGAATTGAACACATAGTTGGGCCCAATCTAAAAGGATACTATATAAACTTTGCAAATATAAAGCCCAGAAAAGAGGGACCAAGACACTGAAACCTAAAGGTGATGTAGAAAACAGATAAGCGAGAAATAGTCATCCAATGTGAATTTTGTATGCCATTATCCTGATCTATCTAGCTATCAGCATCTGTCTGGGAGGCCCTAGCATATTTACACAGAGAACAAAGTAAAAATCATTATTCTACCTTAACTGGAAATGTCCTTCAATTTTGAAAATAATTATTTTTTTCACCCTAAGACAATGTGATGCTACTTCTGTATTGGCTGTTAGTGATGTATTTAATCACTCACGTATGGAGCCTTCCAGAGAAAGCTCTGTAAACTGTTAACATGTCCACCTGACATCCATCCACAATGTATGCTCATATTGCCTGGTCAGATACTTACCAAACCCTCATCAAGTCTATATGGTGACAGAGACAAGCCTAGATGGCTATGGCAAAAAACAGAAAATCTTCCACAGGTGAAAAACACTAAGTTCAAGATTATCCAACCAGTCATGCTTTGCTAACTTGATGCAAATATGGCCCTTAAAATCAACAGTCAATAGGTTAGGTCTTTCTAGAGACTAAACCAAATTGCCTAACAATGTTCAGCAAAAGCTAAAAAATATCCATTCCCTGGATGAATTGTAAAACGGGTTTTTGTGGTTCAAGTCTGGTATAGTATATTCAAGCACTCTCCAAACAACCTTAATCAAAAGATTAAAAATAAACTATTTACAGATTACTCAACATATGGTACACATCCCTACATCCTACTAAACATAAAGAGATTTTATTTACTTCTTTCTTGTGTTTATTTAGTGCCCGTTAAAGCAACCTGACTGCAGATAATTGCCAAAACTGGGAAGGATACAGAGAGTGCCTGAAGGTGCAGAAAGCTGACCATCCACAGACTCTAATAGATAGTCAACACATGGAAGGCGAAACTTTCATTTTATGACAATAAGAAGAACATGTTTTAAAAATTAAAAAATATATAAAATATAAATACTAAGCATATGCATATTTTAGAATATATTCTTCTTATGGAGGAAACAAACAAAATATATAAAAGAAATCAACTTATCAGATGGAACCTAGAACAAACTAGAGATGTCAGTGGGGAAAAAAATCATTGGACTCTAAAGATGAATCACTAGAAATATACACTGTGAAGGATAGACAAGAAAAACAAACAAATCCTTTTGAACAAAGTTGGTCTAGTCTGCATGTAATGTGAATCCCCAAAATGAAATGAACAATAGTAGCATTAAATAGAGAGATGCAATTACTAAAACAACTTTTAAATTTAATAAAAGGCATAATTTATAAATTTGACAAATGTAAGATTTCCATCATCAAAATAATGAAATGAGAAGTCCCCCATATTCCTCCTATGATGTACATTTCAGCTAAGCCACCCATGGAGAGCATTACTTTCTTCTGAGGAATCTAGAAAGCATTTGATAGGCCGCTATGCCCCAAATAACTACAAACACAGCCACATTGGCACTGGTAGGAAAACTTGGAACATTTTCCATGTTCTTACCACAATAACTCATAATCCAAGGGATGAAAAGCTTCCCCAGTGTCTAGCCTTTCTCAGAGCAGCTAAGGAGTTGGAGTACACTTGTAGCATCTTAACTCCTGTGCATGATACATAAAGGACTGACTTCTAGTTTGCCATTCTCAAAGGGACCCAGACTCCTCCCTTGGGATCTACAAAATCAAAAATCAAACCTTTAAGTTCTAGCTTATACCTGGGGAGGAAAAAAAAAAAGCTTTACTAAGAACTCAATGAACTGACTTTTCATGTTAGTATAATGCTAAGGGAGTAGCTACTGTCTCTCCTTTCTTGGAGCACAAATGAAACCTAACATATACCAGCCCTCCAGCCCTCTAGGGAATGAAGTATTATTTTGAATAAATACACTGACACTCACCTCGGGTCCTTCACTAAGCTTAACGTGTGTGTGTGTGTGTGTGTGTGTGTGTGTGTGTGTGTGTGTGTAGCGATAAAGGGGGGAGGGAATCAGAGGAAGAAGGGGCAGTTGATGGGAGGGGGAAGGGAAGGGAAGGAGTAGAAAAGAGACATAAGGCTAGATGATGAGTCTTAACTCCCATTCTCAATGTAGAAATAGAAGATTTAAGACAGTACATTCAATGCTCAGCAATGTGAAAGTTTACCCACTAGGACCCCTAGTGGGCACTTCAAAGTAGACTGATATCCCCAAGTCGGGAAATCTACTCATATCTCCATAACAAGAATCTTACACCTAACACTGACCATTGTTTTTTTTTTTAACTGGAATTTTAGGATCATATAGAAGGTTATTAGCCTTAAAGAAGGAGTCCATGCTAAGAAGGCCATCTTGCGAATTTAATTTCATACCAAAGTGGCAGATCTGAAGAATCTGCTCCTGGCTCCAGACCTGGAAAGGTCTTACTCCTTAAAGAGCTTGTCTACAGCCTCGTTTGACCTTCAGCCTGCTATCAAAACCGTCTGCCAAGGGATCTGGGAAGAATCACACTGTCGTCTCAGCAGCCAGGCCTGCCAACAGTGTTCTTAAAGTGGACCTGAAAATCCTGTCACTCCTTTCTAGCTCTCTGATCTGCAGTGTCAAATCAGTGATGTCACACAAGGAGTCTGGCCATCTAGCTCGCCAACAATTGTCTTGAGAACCTCCAACTCACAGTAAATATTAGAGGGTCCTTTCCCCTTGACTCCAGCACGCCTCTGCCATAAAGCCAGAATAATTCCAGCCATGAACACTATTCTTGGGAAATAAATCTATCTAAACACTTAGAGCAGGTTTGCTACTTCTGGCACATAGAAGATTCTGAACAGACCCAGTTTTCAGTTGCGTGCACTCTGGAGCGATGTGCCTATATAAGGGACTTGCTTGCCATCTCCCTGGCAGGCATAATAAAATCACATTTGTAAATAGCACTCCCAAGGCAGATTCTGAAGAGCCCTGGAACTCGACTTCAAGCCCTCTCTGGAACGGTTTAGAAGGCTGCCAAGTTAAAGTCCTTCAGAGAGTTACGTTGTCTTAGTTTCTGTTACTGCAATGAGCACTCCTGCTCAGCAACAGATCCTCAAGCAGATCTTGATCTCAGTCTTGAGTCAACTTTGATGTACACTAGTAATAGTTCTGTCCTCCTGGGAACCCAGAGACAAGGTATATATAGCAAAAGTTCTCAGGCAGAACTCAACTCAGTCCTGTTGTTACTCTTGAACTATCCCTTCATATTGGCTTATAAACCTTATAAAAGACCTTCTAATCAAGTGGTCACTATGAAACGGACCTATCTGTGACGCTTTAAAGATCTGTATCTCAGTTGTGACCAGCCCAGCCCAGGGTCACATCCACTGATGTAGTGGGAGACTCAGAGACCTTTATCTGAAGACCTAGAGAAAGCAACCCAAGTTTTGAAGTTGTCAACAGACTTAACCATCCCAGAAGCATGAAGTAGACCTTTTTTTCCTGTACCATTTCAACAGATCAGAGGTCAGGAGTCAGTCTAGTCTTCACCCCCAAGGAGCCACAGAATCCATGTCTCCTACAGGTGTTGGGAACAGGAATGCCAACTGGAGTCTGCTGTTCAGATTTAGATTCACCAATATATGGATCCAATTATATTATCTAAAATCTTGCAGGTAGTCAGATAAAACCAGAGACCTAACCACGAAAACACTTCAACTTGTAGAGACTATTTTTTTTTAACACTGAAAGAGGATCTCATGCCTGCAAATGACCAATCCAAGACTACACAGAAAAGGAAGAACTTGGACAATGCGATGCCACCGTAACAAACCAACAAAGGTCTAATCATTCTTCTAAAAGGCCTGGATAGTGAACTAGTGCTGCATCTTGGTGAGTCAGTGAAGGGGAGAGTCAGGAAAAAAAGAAAAAAAAACAAAACATAGTATAACTCAAAGAGTTTCATAAATCCACAACAAAGTGGAAAAAAACAGGAAAAAAACCCACATATATCACAGAGAAGCCAAATAGCCTCAGCCATACAGTTTTCTGGTTGCAATGGGGATGGGGGAGCAGAAATGACTTTTGGGGGTAATTCAAATGAAAAATGAGCAGTCCGATTCTCCAGCAAGCCCACTATCGTCACGTGCTGAAATCTAGTTGCAGGTTTCAGAGAGAGAGAGTGATTTCTCCAGTGGACAGGTCAGTGGTGGCGAGAAATTCCATTTTGTCATGCTGTATGAGAGAGGACAGCAGCCAGGCAGAACCTTAGAATCTATTGTAAAACCCTCAACTACCATGGGAGCGTGAGATCAGAAAACAACCACAGGTCAGGGAGCCTCAATTTTGCCTGTCCAGAGATGCAGTTGTGAGGAGCAATAAGGTCAGATGCTGAGAAACCAGATGGTATAAACAGCACAGGGAGAGATAGACCTGTCTTTGGGGGCCAGGAAAGATTTTTATCAAGCAAGAATAACCCTGAAGTTTGATAGCTCTTCAACTGTAATAACCTGCTTCCCATCTTCCTATTGCACTTGGGAGATACTCTCTCCAGCTAAAATGGCCTCCCTTAGGGGTGTAACCTGAGAAGTCTCCGGCAGGTAGAGACCAAACCAACAGATAAAATACAAAGTAAAGTGGCATGTGAGACAGCTCTGAGGAACATGAGTGACTTGTCTCAGACAGACTCAGTACCAGCACAGCATGAAAAAGATGTGAGCACCTAAGTTCACTGAACCACACCCATTCCATGCACAAAGATGGATGTCTCCAGTTAGCCAAGGACCCAGAAATATCACACAAGCTTTTTTCTTTTTTTCTATATTCGCCATGTTTAGAAGAAATATATATTATATATATATAACATTATGTATATAACAATCTAATTCATCTACACTGGGTATTTTGTTGTGGCTGCTATTGTTTCGCTTCTGTTTTTGTTTTCCATTTGTGAAAATATTTTTTCTTTTATTAGTTTATCTTTTTTTTCCTTTTCTGAAAACAGGTTTTTTTTTTTCACACAATATATTCTGATTATGGTTCCCGCCCGCCTGCTCCTCTCCGTTCCTCCCAAATTTCCCACCCATCCATACCCACATCCATTCTGCTGTCTTTCCTTAGATAATGAACAGACATTTAAGGAATAATAATAAAATAAAATGAGTAAAAAACAAACAAATCAGAACATGACAAAAACAACCAAATAAGAGAGATAAAGAGCCACAGAAAAAGCACAAGAAACACATATAGATACAGAGACACACATGTCAATACACACAAAAATCTCCTAAACTTTCTAATCTTGAAGCCATAATTATATACTTAATGAACTTGTCAGATTTAAAGAAATAGAAATAAGTAAAAAGTCCTGGCTCGACATTATGAAAAAAAGAACCTCCAAAGTTACCATTGAATTCTTCTGCATTTGACATCTTCTGCTGAACATGGGTTCTACCATTAAGAGTGGTTTGTTTACCCAGTGAGACTCCTTTGGTTAAAACCAATTTTTCATTTGAAAGTAGCTGCCAGTTGGAGGTAGCTTCTGGTGTAGGATGGGAGCATGTCTCCACTTCTCTCAGCTCTAGGACCCTCCTGATGCAGAGCCATGCAGACCCTGTGGATGCTGCCACAGTCTCTGCGAGTTTATATGTGTGTCAGGCCTCTGTGTTTAGAGGTCTTAGTTCCTAGGGGTCCTCCATCCCTTCTGGCTCTTACACCCTTTCTACCTCCTCTTCTTCAGGGTTCCCTGATCCCTGAGGGGGATGGACTCAATGGAGAACCCGTTTAGGGCTGAGTGTTATACCTTTCTCACGCTCTGCCATTGTCTGACTGTGCGTCTCTGTATTTATTACCATCTGCTGCAGGAGAAAGCTTCTCTGATAATGGCCGAGACTCCACTTTTTCTTTTTGCCCTCTGTGTTTTCTCTGTGTGCTATCGGACTGGGACTAAAGCATGACCTGTGACTGATGAAAAATCAACATCATGGAGGTGAGATATTTGGTGTTTCATTGTAAAAACAGGGAAGTATTTCCTCAGTTAACACACAGAAAGTGATAGAGGGCTGGGCTAAAGGAGCCAGGCTACAACTCAGACTTGGAGTAGAACTTGGTGATAAAGATATCCACATGATCGCACTTTTCAAGTCCTAAAGGGTCATGGAAAACAGACCAGGCACCAGCTGGCAGTTTCATTTTCTACAGAGAGACTCTGAGGGGCTCTTAGTGAAGGTGACGCCTAAGTGGCAGTACGATACCTAGTATTTTTGAGATGTCTGTACCATGAGACATCTGCCAAAGACAGCTACAAGTATAGAATGGAGCTGAGCTAAGAGGGAAGCCTTGTGTCTTACTGCGGATGGCAGAGCTGCAGACATGGGACCACCTAAGGCCTTTGAAGCCCACAAGATTATTATCCCATGAGTGAATCTCACATGTAGAACATTGAGATGCAGGATTTGGTTTCTACATTCTACTGATGGATTTTGGTTTTGTTTCAGTGTGATTGTTTTATATGCTGTACTTCCTGTTTGGAATTAATATGCTTAAGGATGCAACTGTTTTTGTTGGTTGGTTGGTTTTTTTTTTTTTTTTTTTTTTTTTTAGACCCACAGTTAAGAGGCTTTGGACTTTAAAAAAAAAATTTTGACTTTTAGAGTGTTGGAGTTTTTCAAATTTTTGGGAGCTGTACTGTGTTCTATATTATAAAAGAAAAGTTAGTCTTTGGAGACAAAGGGTGAAAAGTTATGCCTTGAAGTGGCATGATTGTATGTCAGGTTGACAAGGGATGGCTTGTGCTCCTTAGTTTTCACTGTCAATTGACACAATCTGGAATACCTGGGCTGAAAGCCTGAGAGGTTTTTAGCAGGTTGGCCTCTGAGCATGTCTATGGGGAATTGTCATGATTGCTATTTGACTAGAGAAGACCCAACCCATTGTCAAAGGCAACATTCTCTTGGCAGGGGGTCCTGAACACTGTAAGGAAGGAGAAAGCTTCTGAGAGCAACCAGTACGCAAGGATATATAGATATAGATATAGATATAGATATAGATATAGATATAGATATAGATATAGATATAGATATAGATATAGATATATCTTTCCTCTTTTTGCTCTTGTCTATGACTTTGGTGTCACCAGCCTCTTGCCCTGACTTCCCCAAGATGATGGCCTATAATGTGAGTCCTAGAACCCTGACCCACACCAAACATTTATTCCCTAAGTTTCCTTTTTTCCAGATTATTTGTCACAACAATGAATTGAAACTAGGACAGCATCTAAGCTGCATAAGGAGAACCTGTGCAGGTTTTCAGGATAGCACTACACTGCACTGCAGTTCAGTAGATTAATTTTAGTGTGTTTATTAATTTCACATTTAAGCATATTACCTGATGTTCCTTCACACAGGTGATTTTCCCATAAGCCCTTAATCTAAAAGCCATTAATTTCATTTCTTTTTCACATTTTCTGTTTGCATAAATGGACAGATAGATAGGGTACAACTATAGACTGGTAGAAAGAAGTTAATTTTTCATTTATAGTTTTACAAATTAGGTGTTCAGTAACTGAAACTACAGAATATTGCATATAATTACTTCTGTGTTTCACTAACATCTAAGAAGCTATACTTTGATTTTGAGATTGTATCTTATGTTTAAAAAGTGTTTAGCTTCATGAAGCATATAATGGATATTTATTAATTTGTCTATCACTTCCCAATGTTTTGTGTTTTGTTACATATTTTCTGTTAATTATCTATCATTTGATATCACTAATTGTAACACAACTTAGAGGAAAATATCCTCAGACTAGTCTCTGCCTCAAATATAGTTTCCAAAAGTTTAGCAGTGCAAAAAGAACAAGGACTGAGCATCACTTCATTTTATAAAACTTCTGGAAAGGAAAGGTGACAGGCAGCAGCAAATTTTTCAAAGGCAGCTCCTTCCAAAAGCAAAGTTCCTGTGTCTCTGTGTTTGCGGCAGCCACTCTCTGTGAAGCAAGTGTCTGTATCCCCCAGACAGCACTCGGAGATAATACTGCCACTTGTGCATTTTTCTTTTTAGCATCTTGTTGTCTTTTCTTCCTGCCTCCTCATTTGCTGCCTGCTGAGCAGAAGCTTTCATGTTTGTTTCTCATGGCTTTTAACAACATGTGTGCTCCGGGTGATTTATGATTTAGTTCAGTTCATATTACCAATCATATTACCACTCTGATCCCCCCTAATATGTGCTCAACCTTAAGACAACCAGGAAACTACAGGAGGCCCTCTTTCCCACATATTTTATAAATGATGGCCTTTGGGCTGATCCCTTCTGTGACCCAGCTTTCCACATCTAAGGCTTTCCAAATGTCAGGGCTTGTGCTCAGATGTTCTCATATTTTCACCATGTCCAACAGCACTGCACATGCAATGACCGCTTCCTTCCCTTCTTAACATTTTATAAAACCTTGCTCCTATTTATTCACAACTCTCCATCTCCCAAAATCCATTCTGTCAACATTTGGTGTCATTCAAGTTTCTTATCATTTTATATTACACTTGTAGCCTTATTCTACTGTTCTTGCTATTGCCATCCAGAAACACATGCTTAATCCTGAGCAGGTTCACAAAATTACCTTTGAGTTCCTTCAGCACTCCTTTCCTTGCTTCAGGAAAACTGTTTCTGATGGAATTCTAGGTATAGTGTAGTTTGCAAGCAGAGCAGATTTTCAAATCTCAAATGTGCATGAACGCTTACATGGGCACAATTTACAATAATCTAAGATTGTAAAGGGTAAAATATACTTCAATGAGTTAATAGTCAAACTGGCATATCCACACAAAAATATATTCTTTAATAAAAATAATTCTATATACAAATTGAACTTACGGACATTTTATGACTGAAAAGCCTAAGTCACAGAAGCTTGTACACTTATAATTTTGTTAATATTATATTCTGTAGAAGAATAAAACAAGGGATGAAAATAGAAAACAAATCATTAGTTACACAGGAGAAAAAGTCTGATGAAAGGGTCAATGTAAGGAAATTCTCCAGGGTGTTGCCCTTGTTTGGTTTTCAGGTGGAGGTATGTTAACAAAAAACAATGTCGATCTTAAAAATAATAAAAGCTTTAAGACAAAACAGTGAGTTGTTCTTATCTGTGGAACATTTGTATTAAGACTGTTGAAATTCAAGGGGAAACCAGCTTAAATGCTGCTCACCATCATCAGGTATCATAAACAGCTCCACATGCTAGCAAATGAAATGCACTCTACACTAGTTAATTAATTTGTGTATCTTTTGTCTAAATCAAATAGCCTGATGATAGCCACTATTCTCTAATTTATGAAATGTCAGTAAATTTGAAATGGTATGTATCATCATTACTAAATATTTTTTCACTAAAGTCTTTGGGCTTCCATCAGCCAAAACCATATATTCTTTGCAAAGTTGTCATGTTCAACCTACTTTAGCTGAATTTACTATAGTCAATGTATGTATTCCAAAAATTCAACATCTTATTTTTATTATTTATTTCACTAAATTAGAAAATACTAAGTTCTTACTGTAATAATGCTGAACAAAATCTAAGAACTCTGTAAGTGTTCACTATTTGGTTGTTTATTGTGGATTTCTTTGGTCATTGGATAATTTAGATCTTGAAGAACCTTGTCCTAAGGTAGATTATCATTTAACTCATAATACAGATTAAAGGGTTCTTTCAGGTTCAAAAGTTGTTGTTGCTGTTGTTTGTTTATTTGTTTGAATTATTGCTGTTTTTCTGTGTCCCCATTATTTAAACTTAAATAGATGTCTCAGCTTTCCTACATAGTTTAGTGATTTCCATTATTCTTATAAAGCAGGGAGGAGCAACACAGCAACTCAATTAATAGAATGGTGGCTTTACTCATAAACAATTATTTTGGTCAAATGTTTATAGAAATATGTAGGTATGTATCAATAAATGAATACCTAATAATGGATAATGAGCTAAATCATTATTAAGTGTTGGCAATCCAGACTCTAAACTATGCTGGAAAAGCCATTTTGTTCTGATGCTGTTGCTATAATAACAATTTGTTTCCTCTCTCCAAGAAGTACAGAGAATTGAACCTTTAAGAGAAGGCTGCTTACTAAGAGGAACCACATGTAAAACCAACCCAGTGAATATGTGGACCACAGCATAGAACCACAAGAAGTATGAAAGTGTCAAGCACCACCATTTCCAGAACAATGAATGAATCTAATAAACAAATTCAAAGATGCTAAGTTGGATAAAATACCAAGGAATATGCATATGTAGATTTAAAAGTTATCGAATACCTCACAAGAACTCAAATACAAATACAGTTTATGCAAAGGCATTAATTCAAGACACATGAAATTCAGCCCTGAGATGGGATAGTCTACAAAGATAAAGAACATTGGTAGGGGTGGGGTGGGAAATGAAAATCGTGACAATGAAAACTCAGTAAAATAACCAATGGAAGCTAACTGACAAATTTGAGGGAAAAGAGCATCAGAAATTAAAGATGATATGAAGGGACTATGACATTAAGGTGCCAATAAAGAAAATAAATAGCCATTGGGAACTCTGAAACATGATTATGTGGACAGTCATGGTACTCTTTGTTGTAGTGGAGGAAGTCAAGAAGCAAGCTGAAGATACACAAACACATACACACACTGTTCAATGAAATTATATCAGAAATGTTACTTAATCCTGGTAAAGTTATTAACATCTAAGTATGGGAAACATTTCTACTTGCAAGTAGACCTTACAGAACAAAATCTCTCCAAATCATACTCAGATTAGAATGCCAAGTACCAAAGAAAGAAAGCATGTTGCAAGTTACAACAGAAAAGCACTGAGTTGCTAACAAAGAACCTGTTTGAGAAACTGTAGGCTACTTAGCAGAAATCATGAGGATCTGGACTCCATGTGTTGAAATATTTCTAGCCATGAGACAAAGTAAATGTCAACCATGGTTACAATTTCTACAAAACTTATCCTTTAAACTCAAGGAAGAAATAAAGTCAGTCCTTGACAATCAGAAACAAACAAAAAAAATGTATGACCTCTAAGTCAGCATTGCAGAAGATGGAGTAATAACACTGAGATAAAAAGAAAAAAAGATATGCACAATCATGAGCTCTTGGTAAAGAATAAATCATATTAAAATATGTAAGTAAATTATACAACAAACCATTATTAATTCAATAAACAAGCAAACCTCTAAGCCGAAGGAAAAAGAATTATATAACCTTCAATAATCACTCTCAATATATTTAGTCTTGATCTTCAATTAGAAAACACAGACCAGCTAAATGGATAAACTATTTTAATCCATCATAATCCAAATATTTGCTGCCTTTAACAAACTCTCCTCCATGACAAAAGAAAATAGAGACTTAAAGTGAAAAGATGGGAAACAGAATTACAATGCAAGGTGCAGCAGCTTTATTCATATGTAACAAAACAAACTTCAAGCCAAAATTAGACCAAAGGAGTAAAGTGGGCCACTACATAACAACTATGAAACAATGCAGTACAAAGCTACAGTGGTAGCAAATATATGCATCTTGAATGCTAATGTGTCCAATTTTATTCAAGAAACACCACTAGACATAAATAAAGAGAAATAATACTCCCGAAATTAGATCCTTCTAAAACACACCTTAGGAAAAAATGACCTCAACAATTAAGCTGTAGAAGAAAATTTATGAAAATGTTTAAAAACAGTACCAAAAATGAAAAAATATATTATGCTTATAGGTTGATAAGAATAATAATATGACAATTGACTTATTATTAAAAATTATCTATAGATTCAGTGTTACCCTGTCAAAAACCCCAATAACATTCTTTGTAAAAATAGGTAAAGTATTCTTAAAATCCATAGGAAACCACAAAAGATCCTGAATACCCAAAGCAGACCTGAGCAGAAAGATCAATGCTGGGAATAACACAATACATTTCTTAATACTACACTATAGAGACATAATAACAAAAACTACATGGCATAGACACATAAAAACACAAGAGTAGGGCAATAAAATAGGAAAGGAGAGGATCCTGAAACAATCCCACAACCATCGTTCCTGACAAAGATGCCAAACTTTCAAATGATGGCTTTCAAATGATGCAGAGAAAACTGATTATCCCTTTTTAGTAAAGGAATATTGCATTCCTACATCTCAAAATGCACAATAATCAGCTCAACATGAATGGAAGGCCTTACTGTCAGACTGAAAACTTTGTTCATAGTAGTTGAAAGCATGCAAAGCCTTCTAGATACAGACACAGATAAAGATTTTCTGAAAAGAATTTCAATATCTCAAGAATAAATGAATTTGCAAAGATTGAAAAGCATATGAACAGTGAAAGAAACTTCAATGTGAAGAGACAACCTACAAAATGGGAGAAAAACATTGTAAGCTATTCTTTTAATGATATTCAGAATATATAAAACACAAGAAGGACAAATGAATAAATAAATAATCCAATTAACAAATAGACAAATTAATTCAATGGATACCCATCAATAGAAGAAATACAAATGCCTGAAGAATAGATGAAAAATGATGTTTCTATGATGTGGCATGTCCTTCTGTATGCTGTTGAATATGTTTTATTACCACTGGTTAATAAGGAAGCCAAATTGGCCAACAGCCAGGCAGAATAGAATCAGGCAGGAAAATCACACAAAGATAAAGGGAAAAAGAAAGCAGAGTCTGGGAAGCAAGATATGAGATAACAAGCAGGAGCCTCATGGTAAAATAAAGAATAATAGAAATGGATCAATTTATATGTAATGCTAGTTAATTTTAAGCTTGAACTAATAGTTTAAACACTTGGTAATTAATATTAAGCCTCAGAGTGGTTGGTTGAGAACTGGCAGGCAGGAGAGAAACCTCCAGTTACATTACAGGATAAGGATTATTGAGGAAAAGGGAGAGGAAGGGGATCAGACAGGCTAGGTGAGGGTAAATATGAACAAGTACATTATATGCATGCGTGAAAAGGTCACAGAGAAACACACAGTTTTTCATTATAAATGTACACTAATAAAATGGGAGGGAGGAATTATCCTGTAGCTAATAGTTTCAACTGAGATCTACATCATATTAAAAGTAGAATTTCCAGGTAGAATAAAAACCAAGGAGTTGCCCTGTCTAATACAGTAGATGCTAATAACATGTGACTTTTTAATTCAAATTAACCAAAGGTAAACAGTTTGAAAATTCATTTCTCTATTCACATTCACGCTAACCACATTAATCTAAATGTAGAATACTTACTTCCATTATTACAGGAAGTTCTTTTGGAGTGCTGAAGATGGGTGTCCCTGAGAATCTATAAACGAATATGCTCTTCTTTCTAGTAAACCTATTAATTATTTCATAAATTGCTTACTTTTGGATACTCGTTTATAACATTTTACTAAATAATATTTACAACCAAAAATTTATATAAGAACTAAAACTAAAATTGACTTCTACAGCTTTTTTTAATCACATATTGAATAGCTCATGATGAAAATTTTTTCAAGGAAATCCATTAAGAACTCACAAGTTCCAGTACTTTTCTTTATTTCACTTATTAGCTGTGAGTGTGTGTGCATGTGTGTGTGTGTGTGTGCATATATGTACACTGTGGCATGCGTGTAGAGATGAGAAAATATCCTACAGGAGTTGGTCCTCTTCTTCTAAGACCATGTGGGCTCAAGACTGAAGTCAGGGCATCAGTTTTTGAGGAAAGTGCCTTCACGCAGTGAACCATCTCTGGCTCCCTGAGTTTCCAGTACTTTTGAAGACATTTTTACTGCAGTATTAGTTTCGTAAAATGGCCTTTCATCATGCACACTTGACAAAAGGTATTATGATCAAAACTGCCCTAATCAATGCAAATAAAGGCAAACTAGAAGAGAAATCATGTATCTTTTTTCAGTTAGGAAGAATAACTTGTTTTTCCTAGATTACTTTTACATGGTAAATTGTCCATTATTTCTTTGTCTTTCAATTTTGTGTGCTAGAATTTGAATCCATGGCTTGAGCAAGCAGAACAAGTGCTCTATGACACGGTCAACCCCTACCTCTATCCTTCTTTCTTATGGTGACTTTTTCCATATCAAGAATTAAGACAAAAATACACACTTACATACACACATTTATGTACACACATGCACACACACTTGGAATATATATATATATATATATATATCCTTGGAAGTTTTTATTTGAATATTGAGTAATGAAGCATCATCTTGAATTTTTGGTAACTGGGATAGAGATGAACTGGAACATCCATTTCAACTCTATATAAATAATGCAACTATTAATCAGATTGATTTCCCCAATGAAAAGTAATTTTCAAAGCTAGTTTCAGCATGTAAAGTTCTAAATCTAGTTCAACCTTTTCAAGAAATGTGTTTTATGAACTTTCAAAAGGTTTAAAGCATTACCTAACTTAGATGAAACTATTTAAAAATGTAGTCCATCATCCATCCATTGAAGTAAATCTCATGGAGATTCTACCCAGAATTTTCTTACTATTTAAAGGGTACACATGCCCTTGAAACCTACCGTGTTCATTTTTATATGCTATGTAAAATTTTATGTTTTATTTCAGTGTAAAAAACATTAACCTGTCCAGCTCCAACACAAAATCATGAGTCTTACTGTAGTATTGCACAAACTGGATAAATGTTAAGGCAGGTGATCATGATGGGAAATATAAAGTATGTCATGCTAATTAAATTTATAAAGCCATTTTTCAGATATGACAAGACAGATACGGCATCCCAAATGACTGGTGGTTATTTTTTAAATCATTCTGGTTTTTTGTTCTTCTTGTGTACTCCAAATGTGAGTTTTGACAAAGTTATACTATTTTTCCAATTGAGTGTGATAATTGTACCCAAAGAGAATGAAGGTTTAACTGTGATTATGAAGCAAAGGTTGGACGTTACTAATCACAAATTTTATTTTTTTATTTTTATTTTTTATTTTTTCATTCAAAAATTTACACTTCCTCCCTTTCTCTCATTCCCGTCCCACTCCCCCACTAACCCTACTCCCGCCCCCTCCATCCTTAAGAGAAGGCAGGGTACCCTCCTCTGTGGGAAGTCCAAGGCCCTCTGCCCTCCATCCTGGCCTAGGAAGTTGTGCATACAAACAGACTAGGGTGCTAAAAAGCCAATACATGCAAAAGAGACAGGTGCCAGGGCCATTATTGATGGCTTCTCAGTCCACCCCCATTGGCAGCCACATACAGAGAGTCTGGTTTGATCACATGTTCATTCAGTCCCGGTCCAGCTGGAATTGATGAGCTCCCATTAGATCAGGCACTGTCTCAGTGGGTGGGCCAACCCCTCGCCGTCCTGACCTCCTTGCTCATCTCCAACCTTCTGCCCTTCAACTGGACCTTGGGAGCTCAGTCCATTGCTCTGATATGATTGTTGGTCTCTGTCTCTATCTCCATCCGTCGGACGAAATTTCTATGGTGATGATCAAGATATACATCAATGTGACTATATGACAAAGCCAGTTCAAGCACCCTCTGTTCTGCTGCCCAAAGACCTAGCTGGGGACATCCCCGTGGACACCTGGGATCCCCTCTAGAGCCAACTCTCTTGCCAACCCTAAAACGGCTCCCTTAATGTAGATATCTTCTTCCCTGCTCCAATATCTGCCCTTCCTCCATCTCCACCCTCCCACTCCCCCAAGCTCTCCCCAGTCCTTCCCTTCTCCCTTTTCCTTCCCCCAATCCCCTTCCCCCAACCGCACCCCTATCCCTATCCCCACCCCCGTGCTCCCAACTTTTGCCCGGCGATCTTGTTTGCTTCCAATTTCCAGGAGGATCTATATATGTTTGTCTTTGGGATCACCTTACTATTTGGCTTCTCTAGGCTTGTGAACTATAGGCTTAATGTCCTTTGTTTTTGCAAGAGTACACTAATGAATGAGTACATACCATATTCATCTTTTTGGGTCTGGGTTGTCTCACTAAGGATAGTGTTTTCTATTTCTATCCATTTGCATGCAAAATTCAAGATGTCATTGTTTTTTATGGCTGAGTAGTACTCTATTGTCTATATATTCCACACTTTATCCATTCTTCAATTGAGGGGAACCTAGGTTGTTTTCAGGTTCTGGCTATTATAAATAATGCTGCTATGAACATAGTTGAACAAATGCTTTTGTAGTATGATTGGGCATTTCCTGGCTATATCCCCAAGAGTGGTATTGCTGGATCCTGAGGTAGATTGATTCTCAATTTCCTGAGAAAAAAACCACACTGATTTCCAAAGTAACCACAATTTTGGAATCCTACCAGCAATGGATGGGTGTTCCCCTTACTCCACATCCTCTCCAGCATAGGCTATCATTAGTGTTTTTGATTTTAGCCATTCTGACAGGTGTAAGATGGTATCTCAAAGCTGTTTTGATTTGCATTTCCCTGATCGCTAAGGAAGTTGCACATGACCTTAAGTATCTTTTGGCCATTTGAAGTTCTTCTGTTGAGAATTCTCTGTTCAGATCATTACCCCATTTTTTAATTGGGTAATTTAGAATTTTAATGTCTATTTTCTTGAGTTCTTTATATATTTTGGAGATCAAACCTTTGTCTGATGTGGGGTTGGTGAAGATCTTCTCCAATTCAGTAGGATGCTTTTTTGTCTTGATGACTGTGTCCTTTGCTTTACAGAAGCTTCTCAGTTTCAGGAGGTCCCATTTATTTATTGTTGCTCTTATTGTCTGTGCTACAGGGGCTATACATAGGAAGTGGTCTCCTGTACCCATGTATTGCAGGATGTTTTCCACTTTCTCTTCTATCAGGTTCAGTGTAGTCAGATTTATATTGAGGTCTTTAATTCATTTGGACTTGAGCTTTGTGCATGGTGATAGATATGGATCTATTTTCATTCTTCTACAGGTTGACAACCAGTTATGCCAACACCATTTGTTAAAGATGCTTTCTTTCTTCCATTGTATAATTTTAGCTTCTTTGTCAAATATGAGGTGTTCATAGGTTTGTGGATTAATATCCGAGTCTTCTATTCGATTCCATTGGTTAACATCTCTGTTTTTATGCCAATACAAAGCTGTTTTCTTTATTGTAGCTCTGTTATAAATAGAGTTTGAAGTCAGGGATGGTAATGTCTCCAGAAGTGCTTTTATTGTATAGGATTGTTTTGGCTACCCTCGGCTTTTTGTTTTTCCATATGAAGTTAGTTATTGTTCTCTCAAGGTCTGTGAAGAATTTTGTTGGGATTTTGGTGGGGATTGCATTGAATCTATAGATTGCCTTTGGTAGAATTGCCATTTTTACAATATTGATGCTACCAATCCAGGAACATGGGAGATCCTTCCATTTTCTGGTATCCTCTTCAATATCTTTCTTCAAGGTCTTAAAGTTCTTGTCAAATAGATCTTTCACTTCCTTGGTTAGTGTTACCCCAAGATACTTTATGCTATTTGTGGCTATTGTGAAAGGTGATATTTTTCTGATTTCCCTCTCTGCTTCTTTATCCTTTGTGTATAGGAGGGCTACTGATTTTGTTGAGTTGATCTTGTATCCTGCTACATCACTGAAGGTATTTATCAGCTGTAGGAGTAATTTGGTAGAGTTTTTGGGGTCACTTATGTACACTATCATATCATTTGCAAATAACGAAAGTTTGACATCTTCCTTTCCAATTCGAATCCCCTTCATCTCCTTATGTTGTCTTATAGCTATTGCTAGAATTTCAAGCACTATATTGAAGAGATATGCAGAGAGTGGACAGCCTTATATTGTTCCTGATTTGAGTGGAATGGCTTTGAGTTTCTCTCCATTTAATTTGATGTTAGCTGTCAGCTTGCTGTATATTATATGCTTTTATTATATTTAGATATGATCCTTGTATCCCTAATCTCTCCAAGATCTTTATCATAAAGGGCTGTTGAATTTTGTCAAATGCTTTTTCAGCATCTAATGAAAGGATCATACGGTTTTTTTCTTTCAGCTTATTTATATGATGGATTACATTGATAGATTTTCATATGTTGAACCAGCCCTCATCTCTGGAATGCAGCCTACTTGATCAAAATGGATGAATTTTTGATGTGTTTTTGAATTCGGTTTGCCAGTATTTAATTGAAAATTTTTGCATTGATGTTCATGTCTGTAATTCTCTTTCTTGGTCATGTCTTTGTGTGGTTTTGGTATAAGGGTAACTATAGCTTGATAAAAAGAGTTTGGCAATGACCCTTCTGTTTTTATTATGTGAAACACATTAAGGAGTATAGGTATTATCTCTTTTTGGAAGTTCTGGTAGAATTCTACATTAAAACCATCAGGTCCTGGACTTTTTTTGGTTGGGAGGTTTTTGATGACAGCTTCTATTTCCTTGTGACTTATAGGTCTATTTAAATTGGTCACCTGTTCTTAATTTAATTTTGGTATGGTATTTATCTAAAAACCTTTCCATTTATTTTACACTTTGAAAATTTTGTGGCATACAGGCTTTTGTAGTAAGACCTAATGATTCTCTGAATTTCCTCAGTGTCTGTTGTTATGTCCCCTTTTTCATTTCTGATCTTGTTAATTTGAGTGTTCTCTCTCCACCTTTTGATTAGTTTGGATAGGGGTTTGTCGATCTTGTTGATTTTCTCAAGGAACCAGCTCTTTAGTTCATTGATTCTTTGGATTGTTTTCTGTGTCTCTATTTTGTTGATTTCAGCCCTCAGTTTGATTATTTCCAGTCTTCTACTCCTCCTGGGTGAGTCTGCTTCTTTTTTTTATAGAGCTTTCAGGTGTGCTGTTAAGCCACTAATGTGTGCTTTCTCTGTTTTCTTTATGTGGGCACTTAGTGCTATGAACTTTCCTCTTAGCAGTGCTTTCATAGTGTCCCATAGGTTTGGGTATGTTGTGTCTTTATTTTTGTTGAATTCAAAGAAGACTTTAATTTCTTTATTTCTTCCTTGACCCAGGAGTGGTTCAGTAGTTGACTGTTGTTTCCATGAGTTTGCAGGCTTTCTGGAGGTGGAATTGTTATTAAATTCTAACTTTACTCCATGGTGATCTGATAAGACACAGGTGGTTACTCCATTTTTTTTTCTATCTGTGGATGTTTGCTTTGTTACCAAGTATGTGATCAATTTTTAAGAAGGTCCCATGAGATGCTGAGAAGAAGGTATATTCTTTCCTATTTGGGTGGAATGTTCTATAGATGTCTATTAAGTCCATTTGATTCATTACATCTGTTAGTTCTCGTATTTCTCTATTAAGTTTCTGTCTGGTTGACCTGTCCATTGGTGAGAGAGGAGTGTTGAAATCTCCTACTATTAGTGTGTGGGGTTTGATGTGTGCTTTGAGTTCTAGTAATGTTTCCTTTACATATGTGGGTGTTTTTATATTAGGGGCATAGATATTCAGGATTGAGACTTCATCCTGATGAATTATTCCTGTTATGAGTATAAAGTGTCCATCTCCATCTCTTCTGATTGATTTTAGTTTGAAGTCAATTTTGTTAGATATTGTATAGCCACACCCACTTGTTTCTTAGGGCCATTTGATTGAAAAACCTTTTCCCAACCCTTTACTCTGAGGAAGTGTCTGTCTTTGAGGTTGAGGTGTGTTTCTTGGAAACAACAGAATGTTGGATCCTGTTTTCATATCCATTCTCTTAACCTGTGCCTTTTTATAGGTGAATTGAGTCCATTGATATTAAGTGATATTAATGACCAGTGGTTGTTAACTCTAGTTATTTTTTTTTTTTGGTGGTAGAGTTTGTGTGTTTCCCTTCTTTGAGTTGTGATGGTGGAGGGTTGTCAGATGTCTATGTTATTATGGGTGTTGTTTGCTTCCTTTAGTTGTGGTTTTCCTTCTAGTACTTTCTGTAAGGCTGGGTTTGTAGCTATGTATTGCTTAAATTTGTTTTTATCCTGGAATATCTTGTTTTCTCCATCGATGGTGAATGCAATCTTTGCTGGGTATAGTAGTTTGGGCTTGCATCCATGGTCTCTTAGTGTCTGCAACACATCTATTCAAGACCTTCTGGCTTTCATGGTGTCCATAGAGAAGTCAGGTGTAATTCTGATAGGTTTACCTTTATATGTTACTTGACCTTTTTCCTTTGCAGCTCTTAATATTCTTTCTTTATTCTGTATGTTTTGTGTTTTGATTTTTGTATGGCGAGGGGATTTTTTCTTTGATCCAGCCTATTTGGTGTTCTGTATGCTTCTTGTACCTTCATAGGAATATCCTTCTTTAGGTTGGGAAAGTTTTCTGTCTTCATAGGAATATCCTTCTTTAGGTTGGGAAAGTTTTCTGTCTATCTCTTTCATAATGTTACATTTAAAATTGATTTCTTCTACTTCTTCTGGATTAGGTTGTTCAAGTCTTCCTGTTGCATATTCGCTGGATTCTGATGTTATCATGTTGCTTTTAGGGTTTTTGGAGGGATTCTTGCATTAGCACCCACCCATCTCATCCTTCAAATGCAGTCAGGAGAGTCTCTGCAGCTTGGTCCGATTTTTGCTGTGGCTAACTGTGTACTTGGGGACTTTTCTCGTTCTGCCCTCTCTTAGGTCCCCTCAGCACTTGAGTTGGCTCTCAGATCCCCTTCTCCCCGAAGTAGGCTGTGGTGGTGGATCTAAAGACCCCCTCTGGATGGATGTACTGGTACTGGATCAGGGCCACTTGCTGGCCAAGGACCTCACAGACAAATGGGTGGGCTTGGTAGATGCAGGCTCCATGGAACAAAGAAACCCCTGCAGCCTTGCACTCACCACTATGTCCCCAGAGCCTCAGCCCCGAAGCAGGCTGAGTTGGGGGATCCTAGGACTCTGCAGATGGAAAGGGGTGCTTGGGTGCAAGCTGGGGTGGGATAAGTAGAAAAGCCAGTAGCCATGCAGAAGCCCTGCTGAATAGCCAGAAAGTTTAAGGGATTGGAGGGTACATGTACTCCCTTCCCAGGGTATCTGGCTGGCTGGGCAGGCACACACTTTCCCCTCTGGATGGATCTACTGATCTAATCACAAATTTTAAAACAAGAGATATTTTATTCCAAATCTTCAAATGGATTCTAAAGCAGTTTTTATAATTGTTCATCGTTTCTAAATTCAATAATCTCAAACAGCAAAATTTCCATGGATGTGTATATTGCACTTATTTTTATCTATTACTTGTTCCAATTATGAATTCTTTGATATGTGTGTGCATGTTTATGTGTGTATGTGTGCATGGGTATGTAGAGGAGAGATACTGATGGTAGCTATTTTCTCTATCAGTGTTCACCTTCTTTTTTGAGACAGTCTCTCATTGAGCCTTAAGCTCATCAGTTTCACTCCTCTTGTTGCCAATGAACTCCAAAGACCTGCCTATCTTTTTCACCCCAGAACTGAGGTTCTAAAGACCTGCCACTGTGCCTAGCTTTTTTACATAGGTTCAGGGCTCTGACCTCTGCTTCTAATGCTTGTGTGGTAGGCACTTTACTGATTGATCAATCTCCCCAGTTCCATAAAGAATTACCTTTTAAATGAATTTTACAGTGTAAACTATCTTATATCTCAAAATAGACAATTGTTCACTATGCACATATATTTACAGAAGGGTTTCTTTGGTTGGTTTGTTTCTTTTGGGCTACTTCTTAGTAATAATACACTACAGGTTACAAAATCATAATAGTATCATTATTTAAGTTTTATATTTACTATTTTCTGATCTTATCAACAGCTCCTTGCAGTTAATAACCCTAATTAGGAAGGTTCAAATCCTAGTACCACTTAGCTCCATAGGTCACCAGGGAACTCTTCTCAGAATCCTAATGTTTCTCTGTACCTTTATCTCACTCTAATAAGATGTTTTACAAACATATAGTTCACTATAAATATCTGGCCTCCTCTACATTTCTAAGACATGCTGTTTTCATGTGGTCCAAATACGGCTTATTCATTATAGCAAGTATATTGCTTCATATAGAACAAACAAAAATACTTATCATCATACTTCTGAGTAATACCTGACTAAACTATCTAACATTGAAATAACTGTACAGAGCCAGTTAGAAAAGTATAAACAAATGAATGAATGAACAAGATTGCAAGAATCCAATTTTAAGACTAACATGATTCAGAGTTCTAAAGACCTCTGATACAAGGAATAACATCTGTGGTCAATCATTCGTGGAGTCAAAATACAACACCCTGTGACCTCTTATCTCAAATTCACTTAATCATCTGAAAAATAGGGCTCATTTTGGCATTTAACTTTCATCTGTTTCAAATTAAATAAAATTGAAATCTTTACAATAGAGACGCATGAGAAATGATCCAAGTTCATGATTAGGGAGAATAAAAGTAGAAGAACAACATATTCCAGGGTTTTCATCATCTGGTCCCAATGTAACTTCTAATAATTTTCCATTAGTGCCCAATCTATTCTGTAATAAAAATGACCCATGGCTGTGTTTTAAACACCCTCTTTTTGTAAGTACTTTTGCAACCCTCTTCATCTGTAAAATAATCAGCCTGACTTGTTTATTGTGAGCATTGCCTAGTATAATAATGTATATAAGGATATATAATATATACAAATCAGTGAGCACAGTGGTGGGAATGTAGAAGTAACTCTTTAAGTCAGGAAAAGTAACTACCACTATTATTATTGTTGGTTTGGTTTATATTGCTATATAGTAACTTGAGTGTTCATAAAACCTTCCTTATTACCAGAAAGAAAAAAGGGTCTTCTCAGATTTTAGTGAAAGCATGATTCTCATTCCACAAAGCTAGATACTTCCTTATTTTTAGGTTTAAATATCAGAAATGCAGATTTCATTTGAATTACTATGGAATACAATCTGTGGGTATTGCTGAATAGCATTAGAAATCATTTTACTGTTTTGTTTTGTTTTTTTATCCTAGGTCTCTGAGCTATCAAACCTCTGGTTCCTAGTCAGCGAGGTAGTGTAGGGCACAGGCTCTTTCTCATGGCAAGGGTCTCAAATTTGACTAATCTATGGTTGCCCACTCCCATAAGTTCTCTGCCTCCAATGCCCCAGCACATCTTGCAGGCAGGATTGTTGACTGAGGTTTCTGTCCCGCCCAGTCCCACAGCCATTCAGTCCCAAAGAAACACACAGAGGTCTACATTAATTATAAACTGGCTGGCCTATTAGCTCAGTCTTCTTATTAACTATTACATCTTAAATTAGCCCATAATTCTTTTCTATGTTAGCCATGTGGCTTGGTACCTTTTATCAGCAAGGAATTCTCATCTTGCTTCCTATGTGTCTGGGTGATGACTGCAGACTGAGCCTTTCCTCTTCCCAGAATTCTCTTGTCTGGTCACCCTGCCTACACTTCCTGCCTGGCTACTAGCCAGTCAGCATTTTATTAAACCAGTACAAATGACAAATCTTTACAGATAACAATACCATTGTTCCACAGCATGCCTCCCGTCTTTTCTTTTTTTTTTTTTTTTTTTTTTTGGTTTTTTGAGACAGGGTTTCTCTGTTGCTTTGGAGCCTGTCCTGGAACCAGCTCTTGTAGACCAGGCTGGCCTTGAACTCACAGAGATCTGCCTGCCTCCCCCCCCCCATTTTTAAACAAAAACTCTGAATCTAATCTCCTTTGTTTAGCTTTCTTCCTGATCATTATCCACAACAACATGAAGCCAAAACACTCTAAACAAAGACAAACATCCATAATCCATTTTGTGGGAATGTGGGCATAGTTTTCTAGGCTACTCCCTGCTGATTGGGGGTGCTGGTAATCTTATGTGGACCTAAAGGAAATTTAGGACTATGGTCAAGTCCTGACTAGAATATTCTGTGAGGCTTGATAATCTCAGCCAGCAACCTTGAGGCTGTTCTGGATGTAGAACTTAGAGGAAACTCCAACAGAGGTGCTCTGAAATGTTAGATCATCTGGGCCATCTACTACTATTAGATTTTTTCAGGGTATTGTCCTTGATCAACCCTGATTTTTCCTAACCCAGAATAAATCCACAGTTCCTCATTTCCTGTGGAAACAAAAGCAAAACCTCTTCTCCAAAGTAACATATCTTTTAACTTAAATTCTGAAGTCAAGGCATTTTCAAAAATATATACATTGAATTAATCCAGCGACATTTATAATCAAATGTCTTTTAGCAGCTGTTACTCTTTCCTTAGCCATCAAACAATTCAAAGTCAACACAATAATGTACAGTATACAGATTCTCTGTGCATTTTCCATCTTCACATGGCTTTATTTTAAACTCTATTTCTTTTATTTTTAATTTTTGGTTTTTTGAGACAGGGTTTCTCTGTCTATCTTTGGCTGTTCTGAAACTCACTCTGTAGACAAGGCTGTCCTTGAACTCACAGAGATATTCCTGCCTCTGCCTCCCAAGTGCTAGGATTAAAGGTTTGTGCCACCACACCCAACTACTCTCTTTTTAAAAAAACTATATCCTTTTTCTTTTCTCTCCCAAATCTACATATATTTTTTAACACACAGTAAACTGTTTAGAGGTTTTTTCATCTGAATCTATCTTTACTGTATATCCCTCTTTTTCTGACCACAAGAGTCTTTAATTTGCTAAGTGATATGGCTAAGATTAAAGCCATGCTTGAAGGCTAGTTCCACCTCATTCCTTAGCTTTTTGAGGGTCTAGCCTCATAGTGGAGGTACTGGCTGGAACCATGTTTATTGCCACAACTCTATGGTGTTTCAAAGTCCCTGCCACCACCAAGAAGCAAGCTGTCAGCTATTCATAAACATCACTTAACTGTTTTGTGGCTGGGCCTCTTAAAAAAACTGCAAGGTTTTTGCCTCTAGCAAACAGAGCCCATCTGAGAAAATGCTGCTACCAAGAAGCTGTGTTTAACTCTTTTTCTTTTGTGTCTAGAATTACTTCCCAAGCTCTCCCAGATTTTATGTGGATGTACTTTTCCACATTGCCACCATTTGTTGACAGAGATTTCTGTCCCTCCTGGTCCTGAAGCCGATCAGTCCCAAAGAAGCACACAGGGACTTACATTAATTATAAACTGGTTGGCCTGTTAGCTCAAGCTTCATATTAATTAATTCTTACATCTTAAATTAATCTATAATGCTTGTCTGTGTTAGCCACATGGCTTGGAGTTTTTATCAGCGAGACATTCTCAACTTGCATCTTCTGTGTCTTGATGATGACTGCAGATGGAGCCTTTCCTCTTCCCAGAATTCTCCTGTTCTGATCACCCCACCTCTACTTCCTGCCTGGCTACTGGCCAATCAGCATTTTGTTAAACCAGAATAAATGACAAATCTTTACAGAGTACAAGACCATTGTCCTACAGCACAGGATAGAGTGTAGGTGAAAAGTTTGTGGCTGGATTAGTGTCCAAGTATCACTCTTGGAAGCCTTGCCAGTTTACAGAGGATGGTGGGTACAGGGCCCTTGATTACTAGAAGTCCTCACTGTGGTTACCCTCATAGAATCCTGGGAGTGTCCACATTGCTCCACAAAATACCTTCCAATTCCAGTCATCTCTCCCTGTACTGTCTTAGGCTGAGTGCCCACCAGTACTTCATCAATGGCGTCAGCTCTACCATGCTGCTCAGACTAGGTGCAGGCCCACTCTCTCGAGTGCTGAAGGCAGTGAAGAATGGAATCAACTCTTCCACTATCATGACCCCTGGAACAGCCTTTCTGACACTGCAAAGGTGGCAAGGGGCAAAGGGTGAGGAGGAAGGGGGTTATGGCTACCTCTTCCACACCACTGGGTGAAAGACCATGGGGCTAGCTCTCCCACTCTTGAAATTCATTCAGGGCTAGCTCACCCAAACCCCTATCAGCAGGGACAGCTCTACTGTGCTGCTCTGGGAAGGTGCAGGGCTTACTCTGCAAAGAGGTGTAATTGACGAGAGGCAGGACCAGACCTATCCTCATCGCTTTTGGTGGTAATTGGAGTTACGAACATTAACACAGACTGCAGCCCAGGCTCAGATGTCAATATGGTCGCTGTTGGTAGCGCAGGTCACTTAGATCAGCATGAGCTCAACAACAGTCAGGTCCTGAAATCCCGACATGACCCCAAGTATGGGCCCAGATCCCAGGCTTCCATACTGCCTTCCATAGGTGGAGGCTATTCATTCATTATCAGCCACCAAGACTTCAAATAACCATACAGAAACTGTATTAATTGCAATATTGCTTGGCCAATGACTCTAGGGTATTCCTAGAAAACTCTTACATCTTAAATTCCTATTATTTTATATTTTAACATGAGGCTCATGGTCTACTGGTTCCAGCTGATGGCTCATGTCTTTCTCCTCTGGTGGCTACATGGTGTCTCCCTGGCATCTCCCTGACTCTGCCTACTCTCTCTATATATATCTCTTCCAGTCTGGCTATATTCTGTTACGTCATTGACCAAAGACAGATTCTTTATTAACCAATAAAAGCCACACATATACAGGAAAACTTCGCACACCAGCCTTCAATGATGACAGGCGCCTCAGACAACAGCACAGGTCCTATCTGTGGCAGAGCCACAGTCATGTCCCTCGCTGCAGCTCATGCCCCTAAGCCACTCTGGCTCCAGGTAGCAGTAAATGTTACTTAGGTCTGTATGAGCCCAGCAACAGCTCAGCCTCCCCCCACTCCCGGAACCAAGAAGGCCACAGGTGGAGAGCCAGATCCTGAAAATCACTGTGACCTTTGGTGGCAACATAGGCCAAGATATCAGCACAGAATCAGGCTACAGTTGAAATATGGACCCAGACATGGTCCTTGGCAACAGCCCAGGCCCAGAAGTCATCATGACCCTAGTTGGTATTGCAGATTGCCCAGATTGGCATGGCCAAAGTAGCGCCATGGCCCCCAAATGCCAACATGTCCCCGGGTGGCATTCCAGACCTTGGGTATCTGCTCAGCCTTCCATGGTAACAGGTTGCATGGAAATCGACACAGACCTGACTGTGGTAGAGACACAGACATGGCCTATGTCTACAGTTCAGGACTGGACAACATCATTGCCCCAAGTAGAAGTATGGGCCACCCAGTTCTGTAAGGTTCCCATGGCCGCTTAACCCTCTAAAATCAACATGGCCTCACATGTTGCCTGGTAATTCAGGCCTCTGCATGGCTTTCAGGGTCAACAAAATTGTGGACACCAACTCTGAGCCCAGCTGAGCAAAGTCACAGCCCCAGGCATGATCCCCGGCAGCAATCTGAGCCTGATGGCTCCCTGGTCCTGGGGAGGATGCAGGAATTCTGGAGAGTCAGGGCCCTGTGGAGTCACATCCCTTAGACAACACCTTGACCACAGGTAGTAGCCCAGACTCCAAGTGTTCCACAGGGGCCCCGTGGTAACAGCAGCCACAAACATCAACACAGTGGGGTCACAGATCAAGTCACAGCCTTTAACAGTAGCCCAGACCCACCCAGATTCTGACATCTGGCCCTGAGTGGCAGCCCCTCAGTCCCTCCTTCCCACCTCCTTCACTTCCTCAGATCTGCCTTTCTTCCTAGCACATGAATCCTTCTGCCTCACTCTCCCCCCTTCTCTCTCTCTCTCTCTCTCTCTCTCTCTCTCTCTCTCTCTCTCTCTCTCATTTCACTACCCTGTACTCCTAATGGTGCCCAACTGCCTTGCACTAGAGGCTCCAGACAGGCTCTTGGGTAAAATTCTTCCAACCTCAAGTCTAAAGACCTGGGATGGAACTGTTTTTGTCCTCCAGAATTCATCAGGCCTAGAAACCTACATTTCTTTTTAGAGAAGATTAATTAACATGTACTTAGTTGCAAAATGCAAAAGATGAAATTAAGTAGAATGCAGAAAACACTGAAGTCACTGAGCCTTTTGTTCTTTCATTTATCTTTGGCAGACAATGTGGCAAGGGATTGTGGGTGGATTGGTTGGAAGCAGTCACCTTTTAGCCTTAGTAATTTTTTTCTTAGCTCACTGCAAAGGAACCAAATAAAATGGTATTTGAAAATTTTCCTGAATAAGTCGAGAGTGAGGTTCTCTGTTTGGAGCAGTCATTCTTGAGTTAGGGTAAGCCTTTATGCATGAAATCTCGCATCTAATTGTTTCCATGCAAATGAGGCCAGTGTTTGGTCCTGAGTGGAGACTTTTTCACAGAGCAGGAACTCTGTGCTACCACTGAACTGTGGCTTATCTTGGTTGGTGTGCCGCAGCAAAAGACCTTTTGCAGTTTCGACACAAAGAAGCCTAGTTTTTCTGTCCAAAGATCCTTTCTGGAGCAGGTTTGCCTTTCTGATCTCTCAGTCATGGTCTCCACGGTGACTATATATAGGTTCTGCCTGTATGTCTGGTCATAGGTGTGCCAGGAGTGTTTTGAATATGACCCAACACATATGTAGATTACAATGGCATTTTATAATATCAGTTCGGTAGCTATGCAAGTGGGATCTTTTGTATGTCTCTAATGTCTGGCATTTTTATCCACCATACTGCAGACATTTAGATCATGAGCTATTACTTGGAAAGCACTTAGAGGGAAAATTCCAACCACAGTAGTCTTTTCAGCTTCAGTCCATCTCATGGTACTTGTCTTATACACATATGGCTGCTTCTACATATCTAGGTGCTTCTGAGGCTACCCATAGGAACCAATAGTTCATCTGGCTACTCTGGCTGCTGATGGGCAGCACATGTTTCCTCTAGCAAACAGTGAATTCACCAACTCATTTTCCCGAGTATTCGGGTTCTTGGATGAAAAACGAACCATTGTAACCTGTAACTTGCCATATAATTCTTATAAACTCAACAGTTAACAAATAGAATTATATTATGTTCGAAAGGAAATATCAAATGTTCAAGAGGGAAAAAATGACTTAGAATGACAGAGTCTTGGTGTGTGAGATTCATTTCCATTTGTACATCAACTTTTCAGGATACAGGTGATGGAGAAGTTGGAGCCCAGGGACCTCCCAAGGGCATTGTCAACTCCCCCAGCAGTATTTCTTACTGGACAACCTTCACTAAACATGATCTATCAATTTCACTTCAAATTCAGGACTCTTTCTACATGTCTTTCTTCTGACCTAGGAAGTAAAAATAATTAGGGTATCCTCATTTGATCAACATAAGGTGATCAAAGAAATAAAAATTACATTTTATGCTTATTGAAAAGTAAAAAGGAGTGTGATGACTGGTAATCAGGAAAAAAATACCAATAATAACTATTCACCTTTATTTGGCACCATGAGCAAAACATCCTAATGATGAGAATCTGCAGGATTTTTTTTTTCTGACATGAAAATGGCAGGACAAGGAGTTTGCCATTGAGATGGTAATGCATGGCTTTGTAACAGGGAAGAAGAAATGTAGCTTTTTATTTATTTATGCCAAGAGAAAAACAGTCACTCAGCCCTTAAGGTGAGAAAAATTAAACAAAACCATGTTCTAAATAGTACAGGAAAAATAACCTTGGAAGTTTGTGTAACTAAAAGAAAACTACAAGCAAAGTAATTTTAATGTTCTTTTTATCCGTCCAAGCACAGAAAACACGTGTTTAGGGACTGATTGCTGCTTATTCTGATTCTATGCCTAAATGCTTATTGAGTTACAATTTTGCTTGTTCACCAATTTGAAGAAATCTTAATAATTCCTCCTTAGGTTAAAAAAATCTATTGAAAGATTATAGATTTAATTACTACTGCAGTTATGAAATCATTTCTCCTAATTAATCTCTAAATGATAGAAATGTGGGAGAGAAGTATACTAATATATCCAGCCTAAAAATAAACAGAAAATTAAATGAAAGTGTAAACTTGCAGTGATTAATTTTAGAGAATGGTATAAATTATGCTTTGGTCCAAATGAGATAGTCTTTACCAATATTTTTCCAAGTGTTGTGAACTGAAAACAATTTTTTTCTAGAATACAGAGAAGATAAAACATAATTTTAATACTGACTGTTACAGCAACATTTCCTAATACTCATTCAACTACCTAACCATGGTACCTACCATACCTAATCTGAAAGGCTGACTGGCAGACATAATAGAACATTTGCCCACATAAAGGCAGGCCTTCTGAAGTTCAACATATCAAAAGTATACAGTCAGAACAGAGATAAGATTTTAGAAGTTATAAAGAAATTGTATTAAACACAGACATAAAATTTCAATGACTACATCCAGTGCCAGGAAGCTCTGCAGACCTAATTTATAGGGTAAAGCCTCTTTTTAGTTATTCAGTGAGACTGGCTGATTTTACCCATCTCTCTAGTCAATTGAGCTTTGTTTCTTACAATTCTCACACACAGTTCCCCAAATTCCATGTGTTCCTGTCCACCTTCCAATTCTTAACACTTTACATCTCAAACAGGAGTCAGGTTTCCTTTCATTTCCCACTAGGTAAGTCTACATTTAACTAAAAGTTGAGAAACCATTAGTCCATAGTAGAAAAACGTACTCCAAGCCTGGGAAGAAGATTCAGTTTATATAGTCCCTTCCATGTAAGCATGACTACCTAGGTCAAACCTCGGCATCCATGAAAGAAACTCAGGTAAGGAAACACAGACCTATAACCCCAACCTGGAGAAACAGAGACAGTAAGGTCCATGAGGCTTACTGACCAGCCAGTCTAGTTGAATTGTGAGCATCAATTTCGGTGAGACTTACTGTCTCAAAGAATAAGGTGAAGGCAGCCTACACACACAGGTACCGATGCATCCACACACTTACGTGCATGTGCATGAATACATGCATATACATACAACAAAAGCTACAATTGCATTTTTCAAAATGATAAGAAAAGCATTTTATGGCATGTAGCAGGCCAAAGAGATAAAATTTTCATAAGAGGAAATTTAAATAAAAGTACTCAAAATCAAAAAGTGTTAGAAGAAAGTTTTGTTTTGTTTTTGTTTTCAATACATCTGGACCACAGTTTTTCTCCATCCAATCTTCCCGGTCTTCATGCCCTCCCCCTACTCCGATTCAATCCTCCTCTGTTTTCCTTCATAAAAGAGCAGGCCTCCCAAGGATATCAACAGAATACAGCTTAACAGGTTACAAATTCAAGGCTGATAAAAGGCAACCTCTTATGAGGAAAAGGGTCCCAAGAGCATATGAAAGAGTCAGACACATCCCCACTCCCACTATTAGGAATCCCACAAAAACCAAGCAAACAACCATAACTTTTATGCAGAGGACATAGAGCAGAGCTATGCAGGCTCTGAAGAGGTCACTTCAGTCTCTGTGAGCCCCTATGAGTCCTGCTTAGTTGATGTCTGTTGGCTGTGTTCTTCTGGTGTTCTCCACCCCTCTGGCTCCTATAATTCTTCCTCCTCCTTTTTCGGATGGTTCCCTGAGCTCCAAGTGGAAGATCCCAATGGAAATCTCCAATATCAGTTCTCTGTCTAATGTTTAACTGTGGGTCTCTGCATATGCACCCATCAGCTGCCAGGGGAAACCTCTCTGATGACTAAAAAAGGCATCAATCTATGAGCATAACAGAATATCATTAGGAATCATTTTACTGATGTTTTTTGTATCCTACGACTCTGGGATTTCTAGCCTCCAGCTCCTGGTCATCCAGGCAGTGTAAAGCACAGACTCCCTCTGTCATTTAGTGGTTGGCCACTTCCACAAGTTTTGTGCCTCCATTGCCCCAGCATATTTAACAGGCACAATAGATTTTTTCTTCCAGGTTCTGGCTATTACAAACAATGCTGCTATGAACATAGTTGCACAAATGCTTTTGTAGTATGATTGGACTTCTCTTGGGTATATTCCCAAGAGTGGTATTGCTGGATCCTGAGGTAGGTTGATTCCCAATTTCCTGAGAAACCGCCACACTGATCTCCAAAGAGGTTGCACAAGTTTGCATTCCCACCAGCAATGGATGAAGTTCCCCTTACTCCACATCCTCTCCAGGTTGAAGGTTTTATAGCCAGGTTAGGCCAAGTCTCACCACTGGAAGTCTTGCCAGGTTTTAGAGGATGGCTGGTTCAGGTTCCATATCCTCCATGACTAGGAGTCCTCACTAGGATCTTCCTCAAAAAATCTAAGGAGTTTTTACTGCACTAAGTTTCCACATCAACCCAAAAATGCCCTCAATTCCGGTCTTCTCCCCAATAGTCTCTCACTTCATTGCTTTCCCACAGCTCCAACCACCTGATTAGCACAGTAGGCAGCATGTCAGTTTTATTCCCATGGAATTCAAGCTTTTAAATTTCACTTTGAAATCTCTTTCTTCTCCCTGCCTTCTATCTCATTACACTCATAAATTGTATGATAGATTCTTCCTATAGACTTCCTTTAACTCTTCTCCTTGTCTTTGATATTTCCTTTTATCCTTCACAGTGCAAACAGGATCAAATATTCTAAGAAAACTAGGCTTCATACTCCTCTACATTACCACTTGATTCTACATTTAAAATCTTCATTGGTTTCCCCATTATTTTGAGCCAAGCAATCAAATTCTAGACATAATAGCTGTGGCCTTGTATCCTCTGGTCCAACTGAAGTAGCAAATCTCCCAACATCAACAGGCTCACATCCACATTCCACCAGGCAAGCTACCCTGCTCAGAAACACCGGGTACTTCTGGCAATTCATCCGCTGCCACTGTAAGTTCTAGCCCTACAGAACAGTATATTTTTACCTTTCAAGACTGCCTCGCACAATGGTGTTGTTGACCTGAGTTTACCTTTTATAGGCATCCTTATGACAGCATTTTACCAAAATTTAAGTGCAAGCAGTGTTCAATATAGTACCATTTGTGGCCATTTGATGATGTTCTTACCACCTTCAGCCTGAACTTCTTTCTATGTTGATTTGCGAATCTTTTAAGGCAAATGTTTTCCTTGTGTTTTCATGTACTTTTCTCATTAGATATTGTCTGCTTATTTAGCTGGTCATGACATGTGGACTGTTTTTGTCATTTTACCAATCATACAATCCATCCCCATCCATTCCAAAAAAAGTATCACTCATTTTCCGCTTCAGAATCCTCCAGTCCAAGTCTCAGGAAAAGGTGTCATTCCTAATAGTATTTTCCCTTAGGAAAATCTACATTTACAAAATTTTTATAATCTTAAGGAATAGTATGGAATCTTACCTCCAAAAACAGTATCAAGACTTTCAATCAGAACACAGTTAACTTAATCCTCCAAAGTACAAATCAGTATTTCATTTGAATATTAAGTTAAATTTTAAAATAAAATTTGAGAAGCATCTAAGCATTGTCAGGCTAAAGGACTGAACACACGAAGGGGCATACTCTTGGCTAGTGCACCATTTGCATTACACTGAAAGTGGAAGAGCAAGTACAGGAAGAGAAAGGCACATTGACTTACAGAGATTAGTGGATTCCCTCGCTGCTTCTGCTGCACCTGCTGCCTGTTAGTACATCAGTGATTTCTGCTGCTGTGGTTATCTTTCTCATCTCTGAAAGGTGAAAGCACCTGGTGGCACATTTGTAGTCATCCAAAGCCATCTATAGATTCAATGCAATCCCCATCAAAATCCCAACAAAATTCTTCATAGACCTTGAGAGAACAATAACTAACTTTATATGGAAAAACAAAAAGCCCAGGATAGCTAAAACAATCCTATACAATAAAGGAATTGCCGGAGGCATTACCATCCCTGACTTCAAACTCTATTACAGAGCTACAGTAATGAAAACAG
>PVIU01015689.1:0-47424 GCA_004026605.1 Ondatra zibethicus
GAATGCAAACTTGTGCAACCTCTTTGGAAATCAGTGTGGTGGTTTCTCAGGAAATTGGGAATCAACCTACCTCAGGATCCAGCAATACCACTCTTGGGAATATACCCAAGAGAAGTTCAATCATACTACAAAAGCATTTGTGCAACTATGTTCATAGCAGCATTGTTTGTAATAGCCAGAACCTGGAAACAACCTAGGTTTTCCTTAGTTCTTATCTACTGTAAGAAGCAGAGTCTCTGATGGCTGAGTGAGGTACTGATCTATGGGTACAGCAGAATGTCATTAGTCGTTTTATTGCTACGTTCCTTAAGCAGAACAATAATTTGTTTTACCTTAGGCCTATGGCATATCTAGTCTAAGGTTCATAGCCACCTGAGCAATATCAGGTATGGGTTCCATCTCATGAAATGTGCCTTAAATCCAATCAGAGAGTGGTTAATTACTAGCATAATGTCTGTGCCACCATTGCACTAGTATAACAAGTGATTTTTAAAATGTAATATCTTGAGGCAGGAAAATAGTTCAGTAAGTAAAGTGCTTGCTGCACAAACACAAGGACCTGTATTCAATCCCCTGAACCCACACAAAAACATCTCACATGGCAGCATACACTTATAATTCAAGTGCTAGAGATGTAGAGAAAGGAGGATCCCTGAGACTTAGTGAGTCACCCAGCATAGCCGAATTGGTAAGTTTCAGGTCAATGAGAAATATGGTCTCAAAAAAAGTGTAGTGTTACTGATGATTACACCCAAGGTTGTCCTTCAGCCTCTACATACATGCACACATACCATAAAAATAATAAACATAACAGGAGTGAAAACAATAAAAATACATTACATAAATGTGTGAAAATGTTAAAAATGAAACTCATTATGTATAATTAATACATATGTCTTAGTTACTGCTCTAATGCTATGAAGAGACACCATAACCAAGGCAGTTTATAAAAGAAAACATTTGATTAGGAGCTTGCTAATCCTTCCCAAGGAGTGCTATCCCTGATGGCTAAGCATTCAAATATATGGGCCTATGGGGCCATTCTTATGCAGATCACTTTCTCACTCTATCTCTTTCTTCTTTATTCTCTCTCTTCTGTCCTTTCTTTCCTTCCTTTCATCCTTCTTTGAATTTTTTTTTTGTGATTTCTTTTAAACTGGGTCTCATTTCAAATGCTAGGCGATCCTTGAGCTCCTGATCCTCTTTTATTTTTATTTAAAATTTTTATTTTAAAAATAAAAATAAAGGAAGAATGGCATCAGCAATAACCCAGGAGTAGACCTACTGCACACTTCACATGTAAACAAGGAAAATTCAAATAAAACTTGGTTGTTAAGCACAGTAAAGGCACTGGTTGACCATCAGCTGAAAGATTAAGTCTCTGAGAAAGCAGGAGTTGGGTTAGTTTGTGTGAGGATAAACATCTACACATGGTTCTTGATGAAAATGTGTCAATGCTGGAGCCAGAATGTAATTCTGAGTAGTAGGTCATAGCCCTGGGAGATCTTGCATCAGTCTCACAGATGACAAGAAGTCTCTACGTCATTGAGAATGTAGCTTCTCCAATGATTAAGCTAAGGATCAATTCTCATGTTTACTCACTTAAGAAACAAGCATTACCTGCAAAGCTGGCACCAAGTCAAATAGTTGTGTCCTCCATCCAAGAACCACAATATTGTCTAAGATGGTCTTTCTAAAAGTGTATACCATGGACTCATAAAATTTAGAAGAGATTCATTTATATACTGTTGAGGGGGATTAACCTTGTGGAGATACATGATGCACTAAAGTTCCTAAGGAGGTTTGTAATAATAAACCTGTTTAAAACTTGGAGGGAAAACACATTCATCTAAAACAACTTTCAACACCCCTCAAGACCAGGCTCCCTAGGAGCCCCTGAGAGGTGATGGTTTTATAATTAGTTGGATGGTTCCCATAGCCCATACAAAGTGCTTTGGTCTTATAACTTCACTTGGTTAGAAATCTCCCTAGAAGTTCCTGGGTTAATAGCAATGATCCTGCTGACTCTATTCATGTGATTCAGAGATTCAGAGTAACTGTCATGGAAAAAAGAAGGGCTGGCTCTCTTTTTCTGTGTTGTTTGATTATAGTCAGGTGGTGTCTGCCATCCTTCAGCTAAAGATAGCATCAAACCCAAAGGGAAGTAGAACCCAACATATTTTTAAACTGAGAGTGGTTTGTACCCTAGGCTCTTTCTAAACTGGGCAAAGTATTTGGGAACACTTACTTTGGAGTTGTATGCTTAAGCTTAGATCACAGGGGAAACTGAGGCAAATGGGAAATCCTGAACAAAATCTTTATACTCTCCAACCTTCCAATTGTCTGTGTCACTTTACACTAAAGCAGAAACATCTCTAGAGAAAAAAAATATTCCAAATCACAACACCATAAAAGGCAGATTACGTTTATAGGAGAATACAAAGAGAAAGCAAACCTTTACTGTGGCTCTAGTGGTGTATACACGTAACTGCAGCATTCACGATGGGTTTGAGGCTAACCTAGGCTACATTGATATCCTGTCTCTAAACACCCTTCAGAACTTTCTTGCAGGAGAACCCAGCTCAAGCTGCAAACTTGAGCGTGTGAAAGGAAATAATTGCTAAGGCAGCAGGAAAACAGAGCAGAGAGAAGTACAGTGCTTCCTTTGCTTATATCCGTTTTCTGTCACACAGCCCTACAGTGGAGTGTCTTGTTCTACTTGAGACAGAAATGTTAGACTCCAGTCAAGATTTCTGCTTATTATCATATCCCCAAGAAAAACAGTGGAAACTTTCTGCAGATACTCTTATGCTTCCCCAAGTGATTGAATATATTTCTGTTTTACCCCCATGCAAAGCTCTTCTGTCTCTATGAAGCCTGAACAACAGCAGCAAGTCTAAAAAAAACAAAAACAAAAAACTTTCCCACAGTAGGCCACTCTGTAAGAAAGACTAAGAATGCGGAAGTTACACTATTATTTAGGGAAGCTGTGAACTGCTTACGAGCTTTTGCTTTAATGCTAGCCCATGCCTGTGCCTCCCAGTACCATAGCATGGAGGGGATACTCAATAGTATTGTTTGGACAGAAAGTATTCGTCAAATAAGTTACATATTAAAATCTGGATCTATAATACAATGTTTAGAGGTAGGGCTTTATAAGGAGGTAGAAAGGTGATTAGATCATGGGGGCACTGACATAATCAATGGTTTAATCTATTAATAGAAGGACCACAGGGTAGAGAGTTCAGAGAGTTCATTTCATTTGGAGTGATGTTTTACACCCACCCCAAAGACTAGACTAGGAGCTTCAGATACACATCAAAGCTTCTGCTCTGAGCAAATAGTGCATGAATTTTAAGATGTACTAAGGTGACTTCTCTGAAAAGACAAAAGAAAAGAGCCACTGTGAAAGATGATGGAAAAAGGTATCGGATTTGAATCCCAAGAGTATTAATGGATTCAAGCCAAGGAACTACAACAGTGACCAGAATAGACGAGGGCCTGAAGAAGGGGCAAGTTTACTACTATCCTATAAGATATGCTACCCAGTGAGCCTGTGAGATAAGTGCATTTGTTTTTTACAACTTATCAGAAGAGGAACTGAGGCAAGCTGTTAAGTAACAAGCCAGCAATTACACACCAAGAAGGGACTGGGGCTCAACTTGAGACAGTTCTAACCATCGGCTTTTAACTGCCACAGCTGCCCCCTCAATGCAGCTTGTGCCAGGTGGAGGGTTGAATACGCAAGTGGCATGTGGCTGTGTATGAGAGCGTGTTCTCCCAGGTTTCCAGTGTTCCAAGAACAAGTCCCAGACAATTGCTTTTAAGCCAGAGTATCTTGTCTTAATTCTACACTCATCTTTTCAAAAATGAAAAAAAATGCATGTGTTGACTTTATTAGAACAAAGAATGAGTCCTCTTCAGAGGAGTGTGAACATTGACAATTCTCTCCTGCGTTCTCTCATCCTTCTGTCCATTTCTGGATACTTTGGTCTCTGGATTACTGGGATCCTAGCTAAAACATGGAGCCTATTATGTTATTTTTTAAAGTTTTTAAGATACAATGAATGCATACTAAATCATATTATTTAATCTCTATGATTCAAAAAAAATCTTGACGGCTTCTCTTAGTTTGAGTTTCTATTGCTCTAACAAAATACTTTGACCAAAAGCAACTTGGGGACAGAAAGTTTTTTTCATCAGGGCAAAAATGCAAGGCAGGATCTAATTCGAAGGTCATGGAAGAGTGGTGCTTGCTATAGGCTTGTTCTTTATCACTTGCTCAGCCTGTTTTTTGTCTTTTGTTTTATGATTTGGTTTTGTTTTGTGTTTGTTTGTTTTTTCATTTTGTTTTTAAGACAGGATCTTTTTGTGTGGAGCTGGCTGTCCTGAAAGTCATTAGGTACACCAGGCTGGCCTTGAACTCATGAGATCCACCTGCCTCTGGCTCCTAAATGCTAAGATTAAAGAAGATATGTGCTACCACGCCAAGCTCAGCTTGCTTTCTTATAACATCTAGAACCACTCGCTGCTGCCATGAGGAGCAGCCTTCAGCAGCTCAGGGAGTGGCAAGGATCCATGGAGCTGGTGAAGTAAACACTCAACTTGACTTTTCTATCTGAGAGAGTAAAACTTAATTCTCTGGGGCCAGCAAGGGAGCCAGAACTTGACTCTCTCCGGCTAATGGTATAAAAGAGAAACACACACACACACACACACACACAAACACACACACACACACACACACACAAACACACACACACACACAAACACACACACACACACACACAAACACACACCTCTAATATGTCAGGATTTTACCTAAGATACTGATAAATGGCAAGCCTCACTAGGTCAGAGAAACTGAAGAGGAGATGTAGAGTAGGCAAACTACTGGATAGACAAACAGACACATGAGGAATTTCTGAGGGCCAAAGCTTAGTTCTTTATTTTATAATTTTTTCTGTTGCTTGTTCTGCTCTATTCTTTTTCTGTTCTGTTCTCCTACCCTGATGTTTCCCTTCTGTCTTCTTAATTTTTCCTACTAATTAACTTTATTTTTTCCCTTACAACTTATATACCCTGGAACAATCTTCCAAGCAGTATAAAAATTACAGTGTGGTTACATTCTATTTTTTAAGTGAAAACAAGTAAAAAGCAACATGTTTTTCATATCTCTTACATGCTTAAACATTTTACATATTACAGGTGAAAAACAGATTTTCTAAGAATCCACATATGTTCATGTGCAAGTAACTTCTTATAGATTAACAGAGAGTAAAAAAGCAAGCAAGGTATTTTTCTCAGCAAGTTCTTTTACTGAAAGACTGCATTTTGCTGTTACAAAGAAAGGACCATTATTTTTGTAGTAAGAGGCACACAGGCTGTGTCCTTCCACCCGGCTCCCGGCCGCTGAAATAATTACACAGAAACTGTATTCATTTAATTACTGCCTGGCCCATTAGTTCTAGCCTCTTATTGGCTAACTCTTACATCTTGATTCAGCCCATTTCTAATAATCTGTATTCACCACAAGGATGTGGCTTACCAGCATGAGTCTAACCAGTGTCCATCTTGGGCCAGAGAAGCATGGCGTCTGCCACACTGCCCACACTGGAATCCCAGCATTCCATCCTGTCTATTCCGCCTACCTGATTTTTGCCCTATCAAAAGGCCAAGGCAGTTTTCTTTATTCAACCAATGAAAGCAATACAAATGAAGAAGCACCTCATACACCATATTTATCGTTTTTCTCAAAAGATAATCTTACAAAAAATCTTAAAGAAATCACAAATTAAAACTTTTATATATGAAGAACAATCAGTCTGCTCTACTTTAAATCCTCAGGGTACATATCCATTCACCAACAGTTTTTATGTCAGGAAGCCAGGGACAGAAATGGGTATATGGAATTAATCATCACCCTTGATCACCAACCCACCTAGCAAGAAAGGTACATCACTCAGCAATAGGCATGCTACCATGGTCCTGCTCTCTGACCTCAAGAAGTCCTTCACTCAGCTATTAAAAGTATGTCCTCCTAAATTTTAAATTTTTTTCCAAAATTTTTCTACCTCAAAGCCACTAACAAAAACACCTTAACCTAATCTTAAATCATTGTTTAAGCTATGATTCACACCAAAACCTGGGAATGTACCTCCCAACATTAAGATTAAAAGGACTTGACCTAGTTGGGCTTCTGGGACCCAATTCTTTTTCTTTATCATTAACATAAGCCACATTCTACATAGCTCCTCAAGTGAAACTAGCTCTGTGACATGCCCTTGTTCTTATTTTCTATTCCTCTGCAGCCCCTGCTTTACCAAGGGAGGAAGCAACACTATATCCTACTTTTCCCTGTATTAATGTTCTCACTAAACTAACCTCTATTAATAATCCTTTACTATATTTGTTAGAAACCCTTAATCATTGAAATTCTATTTAAACTAACACGATTATTATACAAAAATCATTGCTTCAATTAAACAGTACAGCTTAAGAAGAAATCATCTTCATACTATTCCACAGGCAAAAATGCCCAATAGAAATAGAAATTTCCATGAGATAATCATACCACATTAAAGGCAGTGGAGATTCCCCACACACCCATTCACATCATACCAGATACCAGAGGAAAAACAGCAGTGGCACAGCCATAGCAAGAGATATTCTGAAGCCAAAGCCCTTGGGGCCTTGTCTATCCAAGATTCACCCATCAGAGCTTTGCTTCTTGGTGGGCTGACCTCCTGAACTTCAGTTGCCAGCTGCTGCTCCTCTGACATGGCCACTGGCAGCCCACCTAGTGGCAGGACTGCCACCTGTGGGATTGGGCCCACCCACATTAATTATCAATCAAGAAAATGTTTCACAGATGATGTGGGATATCCTTGCAAGCTGCCAATATATGTTACTTTTATTAGTTGATGAATAAAGCTGCTTTGGCCTATGGTAGGTCAGAATATAGTTAGGTGGAAAAGCCAAACGAAATGCAGGGAGATACACAGGTTAACAGAAATGGGTTAATTTATATGTAAGAGCTAGGTAGTAATAAGCCTGAGCCAGCAGCCAAACAATTACAGTTAATATTAAGCAGGCGATCTTGTTTGTTTCCAATTTCCAGGTGGGTCTATATTTGTTTTTCTTTGGGTTCACCTTATTACTTAGCTTCTCTAGGATCATGAACCATAGGCTCAATGTTCTTTGTTTATAGCTAGTATGTACACAGTTATGAGCGAGTACATATCATATTCATTTTTGTGGGGGTCTGGGTTACCTCACTCAGGATAGTGTCTTCTAATTCCATTCATTTGCATGCAAAATTCAAGATGTCATTGTTTTTTACCTCTGAGTAGTATTCTAATGTGGATATAACCCATACTTTCTTGATCCATTCTTCCATTGAGGGGCACCTAGGTTGTTTCCAGGTTCTGGCTATTACAAATAATGCTGCTATGAACATAGTTGAACAAATGCTTTTGTAGTATGATTGAGCATCTTTTGGGTATATTCCCAAGAGTGGTATTGCTGGATCCTGAGGTAGGTTGATTCCCAATTTTCTGAGAAGCCGCCACACTGATTTCCAAAGTAGTTGCACAAGTTTGCACTCCCACCAGCAATGGATGAGTGTTCCCCTTACTCCACATCCTCTCCAGCATAAGCTATCATTGGTGTTTTTGATCTTAGTCATTCTGACAGGTGTAAGATGGTATCTCAGAGTTGTTTTGATTTGCATTTCCCTGATAGCTAAGGAAGCTGAACATGTCCTTAAGTATCTTTTGGCCATTTGGAGGGTTGAGGAGAACTTGAGGCAATGGGATAATCGAGATGGAGGAAGGACAGATATGAGGGCAAGGAAAGAGATATCTTGATTGAGGGAGCCATTTTGGGGTTAGCAAGAAATCTGGTTCTAGAAAAATTCCCAGGAATCCATAAGGATGACCCCAGCTAAGACTCTAAGCAATAGAGGAGAGGGTGCCTGAACTGGCCTTGCCCTGTAGTCAGACTGATGATTATCTTAAGTATCACTATAGAACCTTCGTCCAACAACAGATAGAAACAGAGGCAAAGACCCACATTGGAGCACTGGACTGAGCTCCCAAGTTCCAGTTGAAGAGTGGAAGGAGTGAGAGTATGAGCAAGAAAGTCAAGACCATGACCACTGAGACAGTTTGCCTGAGCTAATGGGAGCTCACCAACTCCAACTGGTCTGGGAGTGAACAAGCATGGGATCAAACTAGTCCCTCTGAATGTGATTGACAGTTGGGGTGGACTGAGGGGCCACTGACAGTGGCACTGGGATCTGTCTCTACTTCATGTACTGGCTTTTTGGGATCCTATTCTCTTTAGATGTATACCTTGCTCAACTTAGATGTAGTAGGGAGGGCCTTGGACTTTCCATAGGGCAGGATGCCTTGCCCTCTCTTAAGATTGGAGGAGGTGAGGTAGGAGGGTGTGTAGAGGGAGTAGGAAAAGGGGAGGGAGTGGGAATTTGGATTGGTATTTTTTAAAGTAATAAAATAAAATAAAACAATAAACAAAAATAAATAAATAAAAGCAACTATGTGACTGGGCATGATAAAAACCCTCTGTTTACATACAGGTTTGCCCACAGGCCAATCTAATGGAAGCATTTCCTCAAATGTGGCTCCATTTCCCCAATGACTCTATCTTGTATCAAGCTGACATAAACACTAGCAAGCGCACAGCTATTTACAACTGTAATGATCCCTACTATAAACAAATAATCTGTTCATCACAGTAGGATATCCCTTATGTTTCTTCATAGAATATTTTCTTTTCTACCTCAAAGTCTAGATTAAACTACTGCTTCTGGTCCTGAATACAAGATTACTTAACATCTAGTGAATGCTGCTTGTTTCAGTGTTACACGGCAACCTCCATCTACAAAGTTCTAATTTTTGTATTAGTCAAGAAAATTCTAGGTACTATAGCAAATAAATTCCAAAATGGATTAAATGCATGAGTATATTTATTGCTCATGTAACACTAATGAGGGTTTCTAATTGGTCAGCAATCTCATCTAAACATTAATTCAGAGATTAAAACACCTTTCATGCTGGAATTCTGTTATCATATAAGTCAGCATGCAAGACCACGTTTTATATAGCTACCCTAAGAGAAGAGGAAGATGTAAAAGAATATTAATGATTTGGGGAGAGCTTGGGGGAGTGGGAGGGTAGAGATGGAGGAAAGGTGGATATTGGAGTCATAATCTACATTAAGGGAGTCATTTTAGGACTGGCAAGATACTTGGCTCTAGAGGAGAACCCAGGTGTCCACAGGGATGTTCCCAGCTAGGTCCTTGGGCGGCAAAGGAGAAGGTGCCGGAACTAGCATTGTTCCACAGTCACACTGATGAATATCTTGATCACCACCATAGAAATTTCGTCTGATGGATAGAGATAAAGACAGAGACCCACATTCACACCAGAGCAATGGATTGAGCTCCCAAGGTCCAGTCGAAGAGCAGAAGGTGGGAGAAGATGAGCAAGGAAGTTAGGACCGTGAGGGGCTGGACCACCCACTGAGACAGTGTGCCTGATCTGATGGGAGCTCACCAAATCCAGCTGGACCGGGACTGAACGAGCATATGATCTAACTGGACTCTCTAAATTTGGCTGCCAATGGGGCAGACTGAGAAGCCATCAACAATGACACTAGGACCTATCTCTTCTGCATGTATTATCTTTTTGGAAACCTAGTCTATTTGGATGCAAACCTTCCTAGGCCGGGATGGAGAGGGGAGGGCCTTGGTCTTCCCATAGGGCAGGGCACCATGCCCTCTTTTAAGGAAGCAGCGGGAGGGAGAGGGGGAGCAGGAGGGGACTGGGAGAAGGGAAGGAAATGTAAATTTTTTTGAATCGAAAAAAATAAATGATATGGAAAAAATATTAATCAAAGAACTAATAAAATATATATTTAAAGAATAATGTTCATGGAAGGGTTTTACAGACCATTCTATGTTATGGAATAATCCTTCTGTACACTGTGAAAATGTGTTGTTCTTATTGTTAATAACAAGCTGATTGGCCAATAGCTAGGCAGGGTTTTGGGGGCAGAGAGAATGCTGGGAAGAATAAGGATGGAGTCTCGGGAGTTTCAAGCAGACACAGAGGGAAACAAGATGAGCATGCTGTGCTGAATAAAGGTACCACCATGTGGTAGAGCATAGATAAGAAATAATGGATTAACTTAAGTTGTAAGAGCTAGTTAGTAACAAACCTAAACTATTGGCCAAGCATTCATAATTAATGATAGGATTCTGTGTGGTTATTTGTGAGTGACTGCCAGGACACAGAGAAACTCCACCTACAACTCTAGAAATTGCTCATTCATTTTTATGTGTTCCATTGGCTCATTCAGTGAAACAGTCACATACCAAGGTTAGACAAGCTAGAAATGTAGCCACCTACAAGCCTAGGCCCCATGTACACTTGCTCTCATTTAGCATATAGCTATATGACCAGCAAAGAAAAAGCTAGAAAAGAAAAGAAGAAAGATTCTAACACCACCATCATTGATAACACAACATCACAACAAGAAAACAATCAGATATAGATAAGAATAACTATCTTCAGTGCAAGTGTGGTGGCACACACTTGTCATCCTAGCATCCAGCAGACAAAGACAGGCATGTGAGTAGGATTCCAGCTTGAGATACATAGCCAGACCCTGTCATAAAACAACAATAATAAAAGCAAACAAAAATAAGAAATACTGTCTGTTGAACAGTACCATGTGTCAAAATTTTTATCATGCAATATCATATTTATGCTTCAAACTCTATGACTTTCCTACTTGCAGATGAGGATTGAAACAGGATGGAATCATAAGGCTGCAATCTGCCATGTGTATAAAGCTTTCAGCTGGGCAAGAATAGATTTGTGCCTTGGTCTTTACTTCTTCCTTATTCTGTGATGATAACACTAAGCAGAACAAGTCTGTTGCAGAGAGATACAAAAATACCAAAAACAGAGGTCACCAGAATATCAAGATTATGTCATGTTGTTCAAAAACTCTAGAGAGACTAGAGAAAATACTTCCCATGACTTAATCCTCAGAACAGATGGCCAAGCTGATACCCATACCACAGATAAAAAAGATTTTCATGTGTCACAAATAAAGTCTTTTTAAAATGGTAGACAAAAATGCAAATTTTAAAATCAGAAAAAAATCTATATGGAACAAAAGGAATAGAGAGATGGGATTAGGGTATGAACATTATGTGAGACCTGAGGAGAAAGACAAGACTGAAGCCAGCAATACTTGAAAAGCTGGGGTGGACTAAAAGAAGAAAGAGACTCAGAAACTGGGCAGCAAGTGAGAAAACATTTGGCCATCAGTGATACAAATGATAGGGGTAAAAAAGAGACTTTCAGGAAGTTTGGTCCATGTCACCTCCCTATTGTTCAGAGTTTAGTCATGAAAATTCTTCTCTGGATATGTTAAGCAGGAAAGAGTCTCCATATATAACTCAAGTCATATATGACTTCACAGTCAGTAAGTTGCTTTTAAATATCCTTGGTATTCACCAAAATAAATAAAGTTAAAATTAAATCATACAGTGTGTATTCTCAAAACAAATGGAGACAAGTAAAATTTAATAGCAGAAAAATGATAAATGCTCCGTGAATGGGTGTGTCCTTGCATCTATATGTGTGTATTGTGTTTTTTCTTTGTCTCTTTTTCTTTGTTTGTTTCATCCTATTTCAATTTGTTTGTTTTTTGTTTTATCCTATTTTATTATTGTTTTTAGATGCCCATTTTTTTTCTAACTAAAGACAGAAAGGGAGTGCATTTGGATAGGAGGGGAAAAGGGAGGAACTCAGAGGAGTTGTTGAAGAGGAACTATTGTAGCACAAATTCTAACTGGTATTAACAAAAAACCAGAGTGAGATATAGGGGTTAACGCTGAAGATCAGAGAAGCAATGCAGTTACTAGAGAGTTCTTTTACCTCTAACGATGCTCAGACCGAAGGGGCAATCCTGTCCTCAAACTGCACTGCTCTTCAGACTGCTTCAGATTGCATCTGTCTCCACCAAACCTCAGAAGGCACTGTTTCTGTCTTTTCCTGCCTTATATTCCTTTCTCTGCCCAGCTGTATCACTCCTGTCTCCATCTTCCTGGAATTAAAGGAGGGGGATCCCAAGTGTTGGGACCACCTTTGTGTGAGCTCTGTTTCTCTTTTAGACAGATTCAATCTTGTGTAACCCAGGGTGGCCTTGAGCTAACAGAGATCCTTCTGCCTCTGTCTCCCAAGTCCTGGAATTAAAGGTGTGTGCTTAGCTCTGCACTCTGATCTTCAGGTAAGCTTTATTTGTTAAAATACAAACAAAATATCACTACAAATCACATCAGAGTATATTGCATGAAAAAAATCTATTTACAATGGAAAATTTTTCTGGAAACTTCAAAAATGTCTTTCTAAGTAACCTATGAGTCAAAAAGGAACTCCGGGTACTAGCCTTTAGTCACAACACTCAGGAAGCAGAGGCAAGTGGATCTCTGAGTTTGAGGCCAGCCTGGTCTACAGAGTGAGTTCCAGGACAACCAGAGCTACACAGAGAAACCCTATCTCAGAAAACAAACAAACAAAACCCCCAACAACAATAAAGGAAAGCCTCTAAGAAAATAAGAATACATAGAACTAGGGGGCTAGAGAGAGGGCTCAGTGGTTTAAAGCACTCACTGCTCTTCCACAGGACCTGGTTTCAATTCCCATAATCCACGTGGAGGCAGATCACAGATGCCTGTAACTTCAGTTTCAGGGGATCTGACACTCTCTTCTGGCCTCCACAGGTATGGGACATGCATGCACCTGGTGCACCGTCATAATATGGAGACACAACACTCATATACATAAAATAAGATAATTATAAGTACATAGAACTCTATTAAAATAAAATTGACAATGTTTTCAAGACATGTTAGGTATAGCAAAAACAGAGGGGAGTATGCAGAATTATTTAATTCTTATGTTGAAAAAGAGCAGCTTAGTCAAAAGCTCACTCATAAGTGGATATTAGACGTAAAGCAAAGGACAGCCAGCCTACAGCCCACAATCCCAGAGAAGCTAGGTAGCAAGGAGAACCCTACGGGAGACATACATGGATCCCCCTGGGAAGGGGAAACAGACAAGACCTCCTGAGAAAATTAGGAAGAGGGAAAAGGGAGAGTTGAAGGGAGGGTGAGGGGAGAAGGGGAGGGAGAATGCGAACATGAGGGAATGGGATGCTCAAGAAGGGGGAGGGACAGAGAGGGAGAAAAAGGAAAGAGATGTCTTGACTGAGGGAGCCATTAAAGGGCTAGTGAGAAACATGGCACTAGGGAAACTCCCAGGAGTCCACAAGGATGACCCCAGCTAAGACTCTAAGCAACAGTGGAAAGGACACCTTAACTGGCTTTCCCTGGAATCAGATTGATGACCACCTTAATTGTCATCAAAGAACCTTCAACCCGCAACTGATGGAAGTAGATACAGAGATCTACAGTAAAGCACTGGGCTGAGATACCTAAGACCAGTCCAAGAGAGAGAGGAGCGATAACATGAGCAAAGACCATGATGGTGATACACACAGAAACAGCTGACCTGAGCTAGTGGGAGCTCACTACTCTGGACTGATAGCGGGGGAACCTGCATAGGACCAAACTAGGCTCACTGAATGTGGGGGACAGTTGTGAGGCTTGGACAGTCTGTGGGGCCACTGGCAGTGGGACCAGGATTTATCTCTAGTGCTTGAACTGACATCTAGGTGCACATTCTCTTTAAAAGGATACCTTGCTCCGCCTAGATATAAGGGTGAGTGCCTTGGTCTTATCTCAAAGTGAAGCGTCAGACTTTTTTGACTCCCCATGGGAATCCTTACTCTTTCTGAGGAGTGAATGGTGGGATGGGGTGAAGGGAAGAATAGAGCTGGAGGAGGGGAGGGAGTGAGAACAGGGATAGCTATGTAAAATGAGAAAAGATTGTATTTTTTTTTAAAAAACCTCTTAATAAAAAAAGAAAAGCAAGAAAAATCAACACAAAGTCAGCAGAAAGAGCAGGGGGAAAAAGAGGAAAAGAAAAGCAATCATCTTTTTTTTTTTTTATTAAATAACACATTGACTCTAATTTGTGCTGCTCATATACTACTTGGTATAAAGCCAAATATTGGCACATGGTCAATCTACCAGAAGACACACTGTTAAAGAAAACTGACTATTTCATCCCACAAAAGCTATCAACTGTCCATAGCTGTTCAGTTAGGGATAGAGATTCATGAACCCCTTCTCACTCCATGACTTAATGCTGTCTTGATCTTGTACAGGTTATGTGTAAGTAACCACACCTGATATGAGCCCATGAATACAGTGACCCTGTTATGTCTAGAAGGTACAGTCTTGCTCCAGCCCTCCCACCTTCTGGCTCTTCCAATCTTCCACCTCCCCTTCTACGATGGTTCCTGAGCCTTGTGGAAAGGGACTGTGATATAGATGTCCCATTTGTGGCTGAGCACTTCACTGACATCTACTTCCTGAACTTTGACCAGTTTGAGAGTTTGTGTTAACTATTATTCACTATACAAAACATTTTTCTAATGAGGTCTGAGAGATGTAATAATCTGTGGATAAAGATGTGCAAATTCAGAGGGCAATTTGACACAATGTTCTTTTAGTTGAATAATAAATAGTATTTGGTTCACTTTTGGAACTTGTGAACTCTCCAACCTTGAGGTTTGGGCCAGACTTACAGTACCAGAAAACCAGAAATGTACTTCTACTGTCGAGCATGTTATTCCCATAATATTAATGCTGCTTTTGGACTAATGGGCATATCTTGCCAAGCTGGTCATTATTGCATTTCACAAAGTTCGCAGCTAGATAAGACTGTTGCTGGCTTTTTTTCACTTGTCAGTATGCATAGTACCTTCCAGGGATATGAAAGGTACCCAGCAGGGAAGAAACTTCCTGATCAGAACCAGTTTAATTTCTCTATTCCTGTGACAAATGTGTGTGGCATCTTTCGCAATAGGGTCATATAATAAAGTTCTGGTGAACAACAATGAGAAAAAGAAAAGTTTCATAACAACTTGAAACAAAATGGATACAGGAAATCAAAAAGCTGTTTTTCTAAAAAAATTATAAAAATAATAAACCTCTAGACTACTGAGAGTGAAAACAGAGAGGGGAAGGGAAGATATAGAGAAATATAAAAAGGAAAAGGAGAAGAAAAGAAGAAGGTAGAAAAGAAAGAAGGAGAAGAGGAGGGAGAGGAAACTAGAATCCCCAATGTCAATGTGATTGTTACCTTCAATTGTGAACTTGATGAGACATACAATTACTTGAGAGAAGGGCTTCAAGTCCTTCTCACTGTGCATGGAACTATTTCCTGAACTGGGATTCTGATCTGTGTAAAAGGAGAACCGGAACTGAGCAGATACTCATTGTTCTCTGCTTCTGCTTCCTTGACTTCCATGCCTTCATGGACTGGACCCTGAAACTGTGCACCATAACAAACCCTTCCTTCCTTAAGTTGCTTTTGTTAGGATATGTCATCACGGCAACTAAGACAGTAACTAAGATAGTCAAGAATAAAACAAGGAATATCAACAATAAAGAAAGAATGCTGGGAGAGGCAGGAAGGGGAGCAGAGAAAAATGTAGAACTCAATAAAAATCAATTAAAAAAGAAATAATCCTATGAACAAGTTAATGCCCATAAATTCAACACATATTTGTTTAGAATGAACAGATGGCGTCAGCAAAGTTGTATGAATAAAACTGACAAACATAACTCCTATCCCTCAGTCAGCAGAATTGCTCAATGAGTAGCGAAGCATTTGGGCATCTGAGTAACCACCTGAGTCTTATCCCCAGATCCTGTGAAGGGGTAGGAGAGAACTGGCTCTGGCACGCTTGTACATGTCTGTGATCTGAGTAAAAGCAGAAGGAGTGCTGAAAGTTTGAGGTCAGTGAGTTCCAAATCGCCCAGAGTTACATACTAAGACTATTTCAAAAAAAAAATCTTTGTTTTTGCTTTGTAAGAAATTTTACTTAAAGCAGATAAAAAAATAGTGGTAGACCCAGAGAAAATACTTGAAAATAGTATATCTAACAAAATGTTAACTTAGAACATAAAGCACTTTTAAGTCTTAAAAACTGAAGTAATAAAATCCATTTTAAAATGAGTTAGGGTCTAGAGAGATGGCTCAGCAGGTAAAGATGCTTGCCACCAGGTTAGAGACCTGAATTTGATCCCCAGGACCTACATGGTAAAAGGAGAAACCAGACTCCCACAGATTGTCCTCTTACCTCCGTATGTATACCATGCCGCCATGGCTTATGTATGTAGAGCTATTCACTATCATTAGCCATTTTCAAAATATCAATTAAAGCTACCATGACATAGTACCACATCATCAAAGCTATTAAGATGACTGACCTAAAAAATAGGAAAAAAATATTACAGCAAAGATTCCGTGAAACTAATTTGTACAGAACTAAGAACATGCTTGCAGTGTGCACGGATTAGCTTTCATTGTCACCTTGACACAACCGACAATCACCTGAGAAGAAATCTCAGTTGAAGAACTGCACAGATCAGATTGACCTATGACCAATGAGGAATTGTCTTGACTGTCAGTTGATTTGGGGGAGCACACTGTGGGCTATGCCATTGCTGAGCAGGTGGCTGCAAGTTGTATAAGGAAGCAGGCTGAGTATGAGCCAGTGAGTGAGCCAGGAAGCAGTGTTCCTGTTATTTCTGCTTCAAACATTTGCCTTAGCACCTGCTCTTCCTTCAGTGATGGATGTGACCTGGAAGTAGAAGCTGAAATAAACCTTTTTCTTCCATAAGTTGCTTTGGGTCATGGTTTTATCACAACAACAGAATGAAAACTAGGGCACAATGTAGCCAGAAATTTCATTCCTGGAAAGTTGATTTTTTTTATATGTGTGTATGTTTGTATTATAGGTAGATGGCATTTGGCAGTCAGAGGTCACAATGGAGCCCGGAAATTTCATTCCTGGGAAATTGATTTTTTTATATGTGTGTATGTTTGTATTATAGGTAGATGGCATTTGGCAGTCAGAGGTAGATATCAGATAGCTTCCTTGATGGATCTCCATCTGTTAATTTTGTTTTGTTTTTTTGCTTGTTTATTTTATTTTTTTAACATAATTCTTTGATTCTTTGGGAATTCCACATCATGCACCCTGATCCCACTCACCTCCCAGTCCCTCATCACCCTTGCAGGATTCCCCCAAATTAATTAAAAACAAAATAAAACAAATAAAAAACCCGCCACACTCCTCCATCTTTCCAGCACCTCTTTTTCCTCCTAGTGGCTTTGGGAGCTACAGTGTGTCAAGCAGTGTACCCTTTTGTCCAATCAGTCCCACCTGCAAAATGTTCATTGCACTGAGTCATTGGTCTGGTTCAAGGCCTCTGTCACATCATCATCACAGGGCCTTCATCCAAACTCCTCTTGGATATTCTGTTGTTGCCCTGAGTCATGGAGAGCTTGCAGTTGTTGTTCAGTAGAACCAGTTCCTTTGCACACTCCAGTAGGTCATAGATGGGCACACATCAGGTGGGTCAACCCAAGGCCCAGGATGTGGGTCTGGGTGGTAACTGAACTGGTCAGTCTGGGCCACTGGGACCACCCCCTCAGGCAAGGGGCAGAGCCAGCTCTCCTAGGCCCATCGCATTCGTGGGCAAGCTCTCCCAAGCCTGTGGTGAGCAATGGGGCCATATCTCTCAGGACAGTGAGAGCAGGGCTGGCTCAGCATGGCCCTCGGATTTCAACACACATAGTTCCTATGACCCCTGTAGTAACATGAGCCATGGACATCATCACATTCTCTGTCTGCTGTTGATCCACAGACACAGACGTTACTCATGGCAGCAGCTCAGGCCTTCGTGCGGCTATGCAGGTCACTCATATTGGCAAGGACCCTGTAGCAGCAAGGCCCTCAGACACCAACTCGGCCCCAGATGGCAGCCCAGACCCCTAGTATCGGCATTGCCTTCGATGGTACCAAGAGCCAAGGATGTCAACACAGATCCTGATTTAGGGCCACAGACCTAGACATGACTCTTGGCAGCAGCCCTGACCCAGACAACACTTGCTTTGTTTTTTGAAGCAGCATCTCTTAATGAACCTGGAGCTCACCAACTGAGCTAGGCCAGTGAGCTCCAGGAACCCTCCTGTCTCAAACTCCCTAACATTGGAAATACAGACACATGTTACTATCCCCCCCCAAATTTTTATGTGAGTGATAGGGATCTGAACTCAGATAATCATGCTTGCTTGGCAAGTACTTACCCAAATGAACCATCTCCCCAGTCCTAAGGTTTTTACATTGTAATATAGTATTCCTATAGTAAAAGAACTAACTTTACTAATCTTAAATTTTTACATATGCTTATACCCATATAACCACCAGTCAGGATATTGCCAGAACTTCATAACATCCCTTAGTGTTTCTTCTCTATCAGTACATATAGTACACTGCTATTCTATTTCTAACACCATAGATAAGCTTAGGAAAATATAAAGAAGTTCATAGACTGTATGTGATGTCAGTGGTTTTTTCCTACACAGTATTCCATCACATAAATAAAGCACAATCTATTTTATTATTAATAATCTTTTCTTGCTCAGGGAGTGCAAAGATGGTACAAGGCCTCACATTGTAAGAAGTTGAGAGCACTTTGGCATCTTTGTCTCTTCTGGACTCTCTTTCTCTTACTAAGCCACTAGGATTCAATTATTAGGTCTTCTTAATTTTTTTAAACTATTCTTAATAACCACTCAATGACCCCACTGCCATAAGACTGACTTGTAGACAAGTTTGTGGGGTACGGTCTTGATTAATGATTGATGTGGGAAGTCCCAGCTCACTGTGGGCTATGGCATTTCTGGGCAGATTATCTTGTGTTATATAAGAAAACAGACTGAGTAAGACATAGGGAATAAACTGGTTAGCAGAATTCCCTCTTCTACCTCAGTTTCTGCCCTCTCCCTCCTTCCTTCTCTCTCTTTCTCTCTCTTGCCCTCTCTTTCTCCCTCCCTCTCCCTCTCTCTACCCCTCTCTCCTGCTTTATCTTCCTTTCTCTCTCTTTCTCTCTCTTGCCCTCTCTTTCTCCCTCCCTCTCCCTCTCTCTACCCCTCTCTCCTGCTTTATCTTCCTTTCTCTCTCTTTCTCTCTCTTTCTCTCTCTTTCTCTCTCTCTCTCTCTCTCTCTCTCTCTCTCTCTCTCTCTCTCTTTCATACACACATGTAGCACCATGCTAGGAATTACAGAAAACACTGTTATATGATATTTTGTTTGAGTTCTGACAAATAAAGCTTGCCTGAGATTAGAGGGTGGAGTTAACCACTAGTTAACCATGGAATCAGGGTGGTGGTGGCTCATGCCTCTAATCCAAGCACTCAGGAGGTGGAGACAGGAAGTGATAAGGTGGGGTGGAGACAGGATCTTGGCCCTTTTGGACTGATGAAGGAAACAGGTAGGAAGCAACTGGTGGCTGCGCCTAGTTCTCTGATCTTCCAGTTTTTTACCTTGATATCTGACTCCAGATTTTTATTGATTAAGATTAATTAGATTAACACTTCACATATAAAGAATTAGAAATGGGCCCAGCTGGAAAGAATTTTACAATACATTGGGAAAGAAAAACATAATACAGAAGACATGGTATAATAAAACATGTCATATTGGCTAATGTAAGTGAAGTCTGGAATCAAGAGTTTTAAAGCTTGACATGCAGCACTGATAAGTGTTAAATTGAGCTGAACCAAGAGGAGAAGTTTCTATAACACTTCCTTGAGATACTGTCCTTCCTCTTTTCAGCATGGGGGTTTCTTGGGAGCTTTCCTGAACATAGAAGGCATTTAACAGATACCTACAGGTTTGACCGAGACTTGTGGTGAAGAAACATGTATAGTTCCCATTCAGTGAGCACCTTTTAACTGTAAGACATACGTGTTAAACCACATTTAACTCCTGCAACAACTCTGAGGAGGAACTGTTGGGGCCCTGTAGGGAACCTAAGGCTTAAGAAAAGTGGTAAAGGGGACTGCCCACAGTCATATGACTCACAGCTGGGGAAACCATGTGTTGGCCACAGACTAGTGCATGCAGACTGCTGCAAGATACCACCTTTGCTCTCTGCTTTCACAAAGGGCCATGGAAGAGGCATGGAACTCGCGATATAAGGTGACAAGTGCAAGACCCAAGAGGAGTATGGGTCTGGAAGGCTTTTTCCTGAACTCCCTGGAAGCTTCATGGCACTCATCAAGAGTCAATTTAAATCTACCTGGTTTGCTTCAAAAGTCAAAGTGACAATAATAAGGAGGCAAATCTGAAGAGATGAAGTGATATACTCAGGTTTTTGGTCAGCCCCAAGGTATAATACAGAATTTATCATATGTCCAGTGTGGCTGAATATTCATCTATTTCAGAAAATTCTCATCTGTCTATTTCCACACTGCACCCAGAAATGCTCTTAACAAGCCTAACTTTGAGCACTGGCAGAGGTAAGGTTACATGTTTATGTAAACTAGCGGTATTGGCATGGCCCCTTGTCCTTCTTCTGTTTCACTATCCCTTCAACTTGGAGAATTCGAATCTCTATTATTCTAGGGAGTCTACTGAGTGGGAAGTCTGCTAGTGTGACTGAGAAGTCAAAGGGAATTTTTGATATTACACTATGTGTAGAAAGCCATTACTTTCTCTTGGTTGAGGAGAAGGGTTGTCATGATGGACACTGGTAATCATAGTCTTTTGAATAATCTTCTCAACTTTGAATCACGAGAGGACTGTCCACTGACTCTATCTCTCCTACAACCTGTGGTTATTATTTTAGTGGTCAGAATCTCAGTGAGCTATTCTAGCAGCTCTCCCACCTTAGGCCCCTGGATGAAAGACTTGTTCTCTTTGTCCCTTGTTCACTGCTCAAGAAGGAAATACCCAGAGCAAGAATGTCCCAGCAATCTCAGAACTACCCAACTTGAGAAACACTTCTACAACCAAAACCTTTGTAAAGACTCTGGGACTCTGTACAGAACACACAAAAGATGTGTACCCAAAGGCCCCTGGATGCAGGAAGGAACAAACCATGGAAATTAGTACAATAAAAAGAGGGGCATAAAAGAGATGGCTTGTTGCAGAATATTTGTTTACACTGAGTGAAGATGAGTCACTGTGATTAGTTTAATAAAGAGTTGAAGGGCAATAGTTAGGCAGGAGAGAATAGGTGGGACTTCCAAACAGAGACAGGAACTTGGGATGAATCTAGGCATACAAGAGACACCAGTGAGTCACTGAAGGAGTTGGACATATGTCCTCTGTAGAGGCGAGGTAACTGAGCCATGTGACAGAACAGAGATTTAAAAATATGAGTTAATTTAAGTTATGAGAGCTAATTGAGGAAAAGCCTAAGCTAAGGCCAAGCTTTCATAATTAATAATAAGTGTCTGTGTTGTTGCTTATGAACTGGCAGAACAAAGGAAAGTCAGACCATGAATGGTGTCCAATGTGGTGCATGTAAATCCACATAGGACCTGAGAAACCTGGGGGAAAATTCCTTAACACAGAAGATACAGCTTCCTGGTGCCATGGTCTCTTAAACAGGCTCCATAATGGCCACGTACAGAGGTGCTGTGGGAGAGTGGTCTGTATCCTGTCACTTGTATTCTAAATAAATGCTGATTGGCCAGTAGCCAGGCAGGAAGTAGAGGTGGGACAAGGAAAACAGGAGAATTCTGGGAAGAGAAAAAGCTCAGTCTGCAGTCATCACCCAGACACAGAGCAGGCAAGATGTGACTGCCTCACCAAAAAGATACCAAGCCACGTGGCTAACATAGACAAGAATAATGGGCTAACATAAGATGTAAGAAAGAATTAATAAGAAGCCTGAGCTAATAGGTCATTCAGTTTATAATTAATGTAGACCTCTGTGTGATTCTTTGGGCCTTAATGGCTACAGCACTGGGCAGGACAGAAATCTCTGTCAACACAGAGGCACAGCTCCTTGTTGGATCCAAAAGGGGCAGAGCCAGGTGCCTGTGCCTTATGCTAAGCAGAGTCGTGTGGTGGGTGACCTAGCTGCTGCCTAGCAGTTAAAAGTTTGGCTCACACAGTCAGAGAAGGCTGCAGACATGCAAAAAGTTAGGTCCAGACCTAGAAAATCTCTAAACAGGTGCAATATGTTTGAAAATGCAATATGCTTAGGTACAGAAGAAATAAAAGAAAATGGGTATGGACGATCCTAGTAAAAAATAGCTTAAAATAATAAAGTGAAGTCTTTAAAGAAAGATCAAAGTAATATAAAAAGAATACTTCACAGAAGGATGGGAAATCCACAGGGCGTCTGGATCCTGTGTGATGCTTTTTTGACTTTAACTTTTGTGAGTGCTGATGAGCAAAGGGAAAATGTTGTTGAGAGACATTGAATTATAGGAAAAAAATTGCTAAATTAAACCAACCTATACATTTTACCTGCTCAAACATAGAGCAGAGACATTGTTAGCTGATTTGTGCATACCATACAGTCATACAGATATGCAGATAGGTATATTACCTTTAAAAGAAAAAAAGGACCAGACACCAATAAACACAGGTAGTCCAGGTTATCCAGCCTCACAGAATGTCTCTGTTGCTGTTTCCACAAAAATCTGCATCCAGAACAACTTCAAAGCTGCTAGTTGAGATAAGCAAGCCTTGCAGACTACTCCAGCCAGGACTTCATATAAGCCCTGCACTTTCCTATTACACAGAGACTGGACAATAAATGACACAGCTAGCTCTCCCAGGACTTGATCATTATCTCAATTTTCCCATGGTCCCCTAAAGATGCCATTGCCCCCAGACAACAGGAGGTAATTTTAAGAACACGATGCCCACATTTCCAAGAGATGAGGTGAATGGTTTTTAGTCATATGGTGGGTTATGGATGTTTGTCATTGTTTAGAGTGGTTGGTTTCCAATTATTACTTAGGAAACTAAATAAGGGAGAGTGGATTCAAGTATCTTTTTATGAAAAGAGAAAAGAGAGACATAGGAATGATAAGATAAAAGGGTAGATTATTGAATCTACTTTTGAACAAAAAGGCTGGGGAGTCCACAGAGACTGCTGACCTGAGCTCATGGGAACTCATGGACTCTGGACCAACAGTTAGGGAGTCTCCATCGGACTGGCCTAGGCTGTCTTCACGTGGTGTGACAGTTTTTTTACCTTGGTCTCTTTGTAGGACTCCTAGCAGTGAGATTAGGACCTGTCCCTGGAGCTTAGCTGGCTTTTGGGAATCTGTTCTGCATGCTGGATTACCTCACCTTGCCTTGTCATAAGAGGAGGAGCTCAGTCCTGCCTCAACTTGTTGTACCATGCTTTGTCTCAGTGGAGACAGAGAAGTGGAAGGGAGGGGTGTAGAGAAGAAATGGGGTAGGAGCAGGGACAAGGAGGAGAGGAAGGAGGGGAAACTGCAGTCAGTATGCAAAATAAATTTTTAAATGTTATTTAAATAAAAGAAAATTTAAAAGAAAATATTACAATAATTATATTTTCCAAAATGAGCATAATGGCATTGTTCTCCATTTTTGCAAACTACCTACTGCCTGGCATAGTAGAAGTCACCTGACTTCTCGCTGCTCTTCTTCAGATCTGGTCAAAGTTTATGAAGAAAAACCAACTTTATACAGATAAATAATTGGAATAGTAAGATAATTGGGGCCCCTTGAATTGATTTTTGAGAACCCACAGAGCACTTTTGAACACATTTTGAGAACTGTAGTTTAATAATAGTTATACCTGATTCCAAAGTCAAATAGTACAAAATAATGAATAAGTCTTTATCTCTCTCTTTCCCATGTTCCATGAGTGTTAGCACTTTATTGAGTTTTCTTCCAGAGATACATCTTCCAGAGACATCTCAAAGTGAAAACCTGAACAGGAACCACTGAAAAATCACAGTACAGTTGTTCACTTTTCTGGCCTTCTATCCTGTTTTAAGTCTAAACATAAGGTTGTATAGGGTTGCAAGTAAAACTACACACCCCCAGCAAAATCCTTTCCTCATAACCTGTAATTTGTAAGATAAATTCCTAAAAATGTAATTTTTGGAACAAATATATACCCACTTCATCATAGATATAACCAAACAATCCCTGTGGTAGGAAACTTGATTTCCACTTTCACCAGCAAAAGGAAGACATGACATTTCCTGCACACATGTGCATACACACACACACACACACACACACACACACACACCACTCCAAAGTCAGAACTGATTCCAGAACTCCAGTGACCCTCAGTAAGCCTCAGAATCAGAATAGGACCTAGATGTAGTTTTCTATCTATACAGCTTAGTGGATCTGTCCATAGGTCCCACACCCAATAATAAATTATTAATAAAAATCCATATCTGGCTATACCTGACTCTCTATTCAGACTCTGTGACCATCTGCTAGCCCAGATCATCCAACGTGTCTTACTAGACCCTGAGCTAGTGCATCTTCACAATGTGCTTTTTCACTCCAACCATCTCTCTCCTAGGTGTCTCTTGAACTCTATGCAGACTTATATCTCACTAGACCATGATACAGTCACATAGCAACGTGTAAACAGTTCCCCAGGGGATCGGGTGGAAGTTGAGACTTCCATTCAGTAGTCTGTGGGACAGTCTGTGCTTCTGATTGGCCCTCAAGTCTTGCCATCACTGAACAGCAAAGGTCTGAGAAGGAGTCTCAAAGTCTAGCATAAATAAGAAGCACTCAGTGAGCTTATTAAGACAGCCCCTCCCCCTGAGAGGGGCTGGACCCAGAAGCTTGGTGTCCAGCTAGATCCTAATGATACTGTTGCACCACGTCACCTGGAGTGACACTAGTTCCTGGCTTTGTCTGATTCATACTCCCGAGGACTCCAGGGAAGACACATGCACTTCAGAAACATGACATGCTTGGCATAAAAGGGAGCAGACATCAGATACAGCAGGATCCAGCTATATCGCAGCTTTCAGGTATGTGCACTAGACTGTCGGAGGCTTGAGCTTGGGGTACAAAGGACTTTTATCATTTTATTAGTCTCTTCTTTCCTGACTACCCCCTCCCTAGGCTCAGAACACAATGTGCTGCTGTTCTGGTAAGCAGCCTCTTTGTAGCTTTGTGGTCCTACTCTGTGGCCTTTACCAGGAGAAACAGTTACCCTCTGTAAGCCTCAGAATCAGAATAGGACCTAGAAGTAGGTATCTACACAAAGCATGTAGGACACAGGAAAGGAGAGAAGCAGGACGCCAGAACTGTGTTCTTCCTGTGTTCATAAGCTCTCAAATCCTGCCCCCCTGTGTCTGATTTGTGCATCTTGCTGTGACTGAAGGCTTGAAAGGAGGAATTGTCTCATACTTCAGCCAGGGCAGATACAGCTTAACATATGTATACATTGGAGGGGTGTCTATTAGATGAGAGAGAAACCTGTGATGAGCAATGCTTACTCGTTTATTTTCTTAGGTAAGTAGTTGTAGAGCTCAGGCTACACCCTGGCCTAAGTTATTCTGAGGGACTAAAAGCTAGAAAAATCATTGACAGGCAAACAGCTAAGGAAAAGACTCACAAACATGGAGAAGTCCCAGGTTCTTCCTAGCCCTTTTATTCCTATCTAATTCCCTTCTTCCATTTTGTGCAGGTCCCCAGACTATTTCATTCACTCAAGACCACCGTGCACCTTTTTTTTCTATCTTGCTATTCATTAAAATGCTCTAATGCAGTAGTGCCCAACCTTCCTAATGCTGCAACCCTTTAATACAGTTCCTTGTATTGTAGTGATCCCCAAGTATAAAATTACTTTTGTTGCTACTTCGTAACTATAATTTTGCTACTGTTGTGATGTAAATATCTGATATGCAAGATATCTAATATGCAACCTCTGCAAAAGGGTTATTCGACCCTCAAAGGAGTCACGAGCCACAGGTTGAGAACTGCTGTTCTCACAAATTATTCCTATGAGTATACACGCATATACTTCTGTCTTACATCCTAGGAAATTCCCTTCAAAGTGACTGTTTTTGCACAGTGTCTGTCCATGATTCCTCATGTCTACCAACTAATAATAGAAGAACTCCTTTCTCTGTTTGGTTTCATCACACCTGGGTATGAATGGCACTAGCAGTCATATGGTTACCCCAAATGGAGCTGGTCTGAACAGGGCAAGGCAGAAAGACTGTATAGGGGAAATCAGCAGCCTTGTAGCCAAACCTCCAACTTGGAATTTTTAATCATTTAAATGTGTTTATTAAACACGTATCATCTGAGTTATAGCTATGAGCACAAGAGACCATTCCAACCTTTCACAGTAAGAATGTAACTTACTGGAGAACAGTAAGCAAGTAACTAAATTACATTTTTTGTATGTTAGGTAGTGATAAATAAAGCAAGGAAAGGACCACAAATTCTACTTTAGATGAGATGGTTAAAGACGACCTTACTGAGACAATAACATGTACTTAGAAATAAAGGAAGTAAAAGAGCATAGGCTCAGAAACTGTGCCTGGAGCACAGAAGGCCTCAAGGTAAGACATTAAACAGGAACCAGTAGCAGAAACTCAGTTCCAGAAAGAAAGGGAATGAACAAATATAAAGACAACTCTTTCAAGTAACTATTGTAATGAAGAGTGAAGAAACGGAGTACCTGGAGATGGAAGTAGCATCAAGAATTTCTTTCTTTGATGCTTGTTTGCTTTCTTGCTTAATACAGAAGTGTGTGTGTGTGTGTGTGTGTGTGTGTGTGTGTGTGTGTGTGTGTGTGTGTGTGTGTGTTCAGAAAAATAATACTTTAGGGCATTGTGAAAAACTAACAAGACAAAAAAAATGTTAGCTTGTGGTCATAAATAGGTGAAATAGGCTGTGATCCAGCACAAAATTAGAGTGAGTTTGATTGGAGTTATAGAATTTATCTATGAAACAGGACTGAAGGCAGAGTTGAAGGACACAATAAAGAGGAACAAATAGAGAAGAAGCTGAAAGTTTAGATTCTATTTCCTTAGTGAAATAGAAAGCAAGGTGTCAGAGATGATGTTGAGGAATAAAAAAAAAAGACAGAAGTATCTAAATATTGACCTGTGGACAGAAACACAGCTAATAGATGTTAAATATGGTTTTTAATAGAGCCTTTTAATATGCCACATGTTTATGGTTGTGTGATTTTTTCCCCCAGTAATATCCAATTCCATTGGTGCAGAAAGTTGGATCTAATGAATCTGAGATTTTGCTAACTGAACATGACAAGATCATAAAAGGTAAAGAAGTTGAAAATTTATGTGGGATATTGGTCTTATTGTCTGCTCATGGGTTTTAGAATGATGGGTTGGAAAGACATGGGAAGGCTGAAAAATCTGTGGAAAATTTGAGCATCAGTGTCATTCAGGTCCCACCAAAGCCTGGACAGTGAAGGGAGTGGTGGTCAGGGGCCAGGATGTCAGCAACGGAGATTGTAAAATGCTGCAGATATTGGAAATAGAAAGATCCAGGAGCTGATCATGAGGATGATTAAGTTCAAGGAATTCCTTGACTAGGGACCTAAAATAAACTTGATCATTGGGGTAGGAAGTAAACAATGGTCTTGAATCCTTTCATTCTAGTACAGCCTTTTACATGGTAATGGTAATTCTATGACTCTTCTTTGAGTGTGGGTTGGCTATGTGAGTTTCTCTGGTATTAAAATGCAGAAGAAGTGATAGTGACAAGTAAGATTGTACTTTAGGAGACTCTTATACTAGCCTGAGTCCACCATGTAACAAAATCCTAAATGGATTGATTCAGCATCCACTAAGAGTTAAGTTGAGGCACCCTACACACAACAGAGCAGAAAGGAGGACATCTCAAAAAGTGGAAAGAAGATCTGAAGACCAAAAAAAAAAAATGTCCTGTCTTGCCACTGGATGAATGGGGGTTACAAGCATTTTGGGTGGGTTAGGATGGCCATCCACATTGGATTAGTCAACTTAAATAAAAAGGGGGAATTGATAGGTTGTTCATGAATGGCTTTATCAAATCTGACCAGTGAGGACCAGTCAGCTAGAAAAAAAGTCCACGCTAGCCTTTGTCTCAGATCAGAAGGGTGAGGAAGAAGCCAGAAATTCGCCATATTTATTATTTGTCTTTGAACCCTTTCCTTACCTGTTTGTCTGTCAAGGGTCTCTGCAGACTCTAGTCCTTCCGAGTAACTTATGGCACAGCCTGAGCTCTATAATTACCTCACAAAGAAAACAGACAAGTAGATATTGCTCTTTGTGTGTTTCTCTCTCATCTAATAGACACATCTCCACTATATACATATGTCATGGCAAAACTAAGGACTGTGCATGGGAATACATACATGCTGGATGGGGCTTGTTTCACCCTCTTGAAATGTGATGGATGATGCTTGATGTGGGTTGGGGAAAGAAAGGATACTACCCCCAAGCTAAAAACCAATGGGCAAAGTCTGGAAGTGCATGAGGCTCTGGGTCAAAGGCTCATAGAAGGTATGGTTGGGATATGAAAATGTAGGCATGCCTTGGAAGCCGTTGGAGGGAGTGCTACAGTTTTCAATGAAAAAATGGAAGTTTTATAGACAACATTTATTGTTTCATTAGCTTCCACATTAGGATGCATGAAAGTTATGGGTTATTGAATAAAGAACACCTGGGTAGTGACTTGCTAGGAAACCCACAAAACTTGCCTCTACCTGAAACGGAGAGCCCTGGTTGTCAGTGTCTGATGATTTCTATGGTGGCCAGTTACAAGTTTCCCAAATGCTGCATGGAGATGGAACATATGCACACAACTGACACTTATGAGCCACAAAAAGCATCTGGCATCACCCTGGGTCTGTGTACTTCTTATCTTTTCCCAGACACTTCACAAATGAGCAAGCTACAGGAAACTACTGATAGAAGACTCCAAGCTCTAGGGATATACATGAGCACTGGGAAGGGGCCCTGGGGAAGATTTCTACAAGCAGAGTGCCCAAGGGTCTGGGCTCCTGAGGACCACCTTGCCTCAGATGATATTGTTCCCCAACTTTTGCTGACTCTGCTGTAAAGCTGCCAACCTAGCTAGAAGTCCTGTTTGTCAAGCTGCGTGTCTTTCCTCTTCAGCACCAACAGGAGTAGCAGAAAGCAGAAATCTCTGCTTCAGTTATCCCTGGCTGCCAAAGCCCAGTTTTCCCAGTGAGGGCTCACAGTAATGACATGAAGGAGGGACCGCAGGGAGAGAACTGATAGGAAATGAAGGGCCCCTCTTGACACTTCAGCAGAATAGTTTCTCCCTTCCTGCCATGTGCCTTAATTTCCAAAGACCACTGTGCAGGTGTGGATTTTGTAGTCAGGAAGCATTCACTAAGGACCCTAGAAGGGAGAGAAGTAGAATCCCAGGGAGATCACAGGACTGATGGAGAGGGTGCAGCATGCTTTACTGATAGGTATTTGGGTCAAATCTAGAACTCTGGCCAGTAACAACATACTGAAATTTTCACTTATTTTCCAAATTTTTTGTTTATTTCACATGCGCCACTTCTGTTTTTTAAAGAATGCAGGGGACAATTCAATACATGTACAGTGTGCAGTGGTCAGCCAGACTAATGGGATGTCTCTGAATACCTGAATACCTTGACAATCTTCTTTAGCTATTTTGAAATATTCAAGTATGTGTTATGAACCATAGTCACCTGATTGTGTTATAGAGCGTGAGAGTCGTCCTGCTGTCTGTCTTCAGCCCTGTCCTGCTGTCTGTCTGTCCTCTCTCCACCTTTTTTCCAAACTCTCCTCAAGCTCTGTAATCTCAACTTGGCTTTCTAAACGCTGAGAAATATGCTTTGCTTGCCCATTTTATACTTTTCATGCCCATATAAAGTGTGCATCAGCCTCTCTTCCAGCTGCGGGATTTGGTTGCTGTTCTCTGTTCCAGCAGAGGATTCTGATTTGTGAGTCTACCTCTAAATACATAACCCTCTATTATTCTCAGTTCTGAGTGTTTAAAAGCAGTTAAATCAATTCCATGCACTGAGAAAGAAACCCAGACCTCACGGACAGAAAGTACAGACCGGAGGCTGTACACGTTGCCATGCGGCAAGGAACCGTGCCAGGGAATGTGGCAGTCATGGGTGCGCTTGGGAAATTTCCAAGTTGCTGCACACAGTAAGCTCTGCTGTGGTGGGGGTTCTACAATAAAACACTTAGGTAAAAGCCAGCCAAGCGGGCAGGGTTGGGAGACTTTCTGGGCTGTAGACCGGCTAGGCCTTTAGGCCGTCCATCTGGTAGGTGTGGAGTCCGAATGTACGTTGGGTGCCAGATGAAGAAATCCCAGACACACTCAGAACTGAGAATAATAGAGGGTTATGTATTTAGAGGTAGACTCACAAATCAGAATCCTCTGCTGGAACAGAGAACAGCAACCAAATCCCGCAGCTGGAAGAGAGGCTGATGCACACTTTATATGGGCATGAAAAGTATAAGAGTCCATGCCCCAGTGGGCAGGTAACTTAAGGGCTACTGGCTCTAGGATATCCTACAGCACCAGGCAATCTTGGTATAACAATAATGATAATAAATAACTCAGAGCTCATTTCATCAGAATCCCATCTTCCATCTAACTCCTATGAGGACTCACCTTTTGGATCCAGGCATATCTTCCTACCTGAGTCCATTTTTCATTTCTGTCTCCAGGTCGTATCCTCCTTCTAGCCTCCTCAGGTGCTCACAGAGGGCTACTGAGTTAACTGTAAAGCTAGGTATACCATATAAAGGTCATGTGATATGGATCATCCTAAGCCAAACAATCAACTTGTTACCTTGAGTATCAACCTATACAGTGATAGGTTGTCCTACTAAGAATTCACTGTCTCAGCTATAATAGTATCAGAGAGGAAGGATTTCTTCATTACACAACGTTCATGGCCCTGTCTACCAAATGACAGTTTTAACCCTAGTTTTTTAGGCAACAATAATGGCAGGAAAGGAGGAAGGAAGCAAGAAAGGACAGAAGGAAGGAAATAAAAAAAAACAAGGAAAGGAAAACCTTTCTAAGTGCTGACAAGGCCATTACCCCCTTCACTGAGTACCTTTATAGGACAAAAATCCATGAACTTGTTAGGTTTTTCTCTCTTTGCCAAGACTGTCCCTCTTCCTAGAACCTTTGACTCTAGGAGCACAGCCAGCACTTTAATTAGCGGTAGGAAAGTCCAACAGTTGCAGGGCTGCATCTGAACATCCTGGGTTTCAATCCAGTTCTCATTCTCACCATTCTCTGTCCTGTGGCACAGTTCTAAAACTCTGCACCTCTGAGTCATCACCTCTAAAATGAGAATAAATTGGAGCCTCAAGAAGTTTTGAATACTAAGTCCAGTACGTAAGCCCTTGGCCAGGGGGTCACTTAGGAATCCTTAGTTTGCACAGCGTTTGAAAATGTCCCCTTTTGGGTTCTCCTTACATACTCACAGCTGAAAGCATTGAGTAAATTATTTACACGCTTATTTGTTTGTTCTGTGACTCTCTTAGATTACCAGGTTAATGTGGGCAGAAAGGATGTGGGTACCCTTTTTCACCATTTTAACTTCCGGTTTTGATAGACTCTAGGTACTGGTAAACAGATCACTCGGTTGAAAAATGTAACCATTTCCTTGTGCTTCTTTTCCAGAGACCTAAGCATTTGAGAGCAAAGTAAAGATATAGGCCATTTTCCCTGACCTGTAGAAGAGTTCACAATGGAGACTTCAGCCACTACAGAGCCCTACTACAACACAGACAACAATGACTACTTTGCTGGGCTCTATTGTGTGAACATGGACGTGCGGGCATTTGGAATCACAATGCTGACCCCCCTGTACTCCCTGGTGTTCATCATTGGTGTGATAGGCAATGTCCTAGTGGTTCTGGTGCTGATACAGCACAGGAGGCTTCGAAATATGACCAGCATCTACCTATTCAACCTGGCTATCTCTGATCTAGTCTTTCTCTTCACATTACCTTTCTGGATTGACTATATAGTAAAAGGAGACTGGATTTTTGGTGATGCCATGTGTAAGTTCCTCTCTGCATTTTATTACCTGGGCTTGTACAGTGACATGTTTTTCATTACACTGCTTACAATTGATAGGTATCTAGCCGTCGTCCATGCTGTGTTTGCCCTGCGGGCCCGGACTGTCACTTTTGGCATCATTACCAGCATCATCACCTGGGTCCTGGCCATCTTGGTTTCCATTCCTTGTCTGTGTTTTTTCAAGGCCCAGTTGGAGTTCACTTATAATACCTGCAGAGCAGATTTGCCCAAGGAAAGCCTGAAACATTTTTTGAGGTTTCAGGCTGTAACAATGAACCTCCTTGGACTAATTTTACCTCTCTTGGCCATGATTATCTGCTACACAAGGATCATCAGTGTTCTACATAGAAGACCCAATAAGAAGAAGGCCAAAGCTATGCGTCTGATTTTTGTTATCACGCTTCTCTTCTTCCTCCTCTGGACCCCCTACTATCTGGCTGCATTTGCTTCTGCTTTTGAAGACTTCCTATTTACCAGTGGGTGTGAGAGAAGCCAACAGTTGGACCTGGCCTTGATGGTAACTGAGGCAATTGCCTACACCCACTGCTGTGTCAACCCATTCATTTATGTCTTTGTGGGTGAGCGGTTCCGGAAGTACCTCCGGCAGCTGTTTCAGAGGCATGCGGCTATACCCCTGGCAAAATGGCTGCCCTTCCTCTCTGTGGACCAAACACAGAGGGCCAATTCCATGTCTCCATCCACAGGGGAGAATGAGCTCTCTGCTGGTATCTAATTCGGATCCCTGGATGCCAACAAAGATCCAGGAGAGAGTGAAAAAATAGTGACTCTCCAAAATAGATACTGACTGAAGACTCATTGTCTTGTAGATCAGCGGGACCTTGCAGGTAGCTTAGATATAAGTCAACTCTTTGATGTTTGCCATTATCTTCTTCTTGTCAGAAAGGAGGTGTATGAGCAAATTGTGACATTCCAAAGACCAGGTCAATAGGTTTCAGGGAAGAGCTTAGATACAATAAGAGGTAGCGTTTGTGGTCATTAGGACTGTCAAATAAAGTGAACCCTACAATGATTGTGGAACCAGTTAAGTCTATGATTGTGTATACTCTGAACCTAGAAGTCAATGGCAGATCACGGGTGCCTTCTCTACTGCACCTCCACTGCAGGACCTGAACTCTTGAAAACCCTTAAATTCAGGATCTATTGAGGCACTGCTTTATCATTTGGGTAGTAAAGTCTTTAGAAAGAGATTTATATTTGTTAAAACCAAAGACTACGGAAAGTCAATAGGGAAGGACATTCACCTTGCCTGTTTATATTCTTCTCCCGAAGGGAAGTGGCCTCTTAGTATATAATATAGCATAATATACTTAATATAATATATGTACTGTATGTTAACCTCAGATGTGTTACCCTAATCCTGCTGGTTCTATATATCTAGTCTAGAAAAATAGTTCCTAGTGCATTGTCTTTGGTTAACAGCATGACAAATATGTACAGTGTAAGAAGCACTCTGGAATAATTTTACCATGCTTGACCACGGAACTCAGTTTACCTAGTGGTTCCATTTTCAGTGGTTGCCACCTGCTTTCCCCCAGGAGAACTTACTTGGTTTGATAACTCCATTTACTACTCTTATCTCATGATGGAAAAAAGATAGACTTCTGTTTTGTAATGCTTTATTAATCACAATGACTTCTATCAACTTATTACTTCATTGATCTTACACTTTGTTAAATAGAAATCCCTAATTTTGGGGGGTTTTGTTTTATTGGTTGGTTTTTGGGTTTTGGAGGAGGGTGTTTTCTGTTTGGTTGACTTGTTGGTTAGTTTGCGTTTTCAAGACAGGGTTTCTTTAAGTAGCCTGGGCTGTCCTTAAATATGCTCATTAGACTATGAGTTCACTGGCCTCGAATTCATAGAGATCCACTTGCCTCTGTCTCTCAATTGTTGGGATTTAAGGAGTGCACTACCACTGCCTGGCTAGAAGTCTTTAATTTTGATGTAATAAATTTCACTTTTTTTCAAAATTTTGTTTCTGCTGTTTAAATATTGTTTCAAGTTTTCATGGGCCCATCTTTTCTAATTTGTCCTATACTTTCTTCTGTTACTGCAATATTTTATTCTCAAAACAGAGTAACTTCAGTGTATCCCACTATTCCCAGACACCACCACCAACAATAATAATAATAATAGCACAAGGAAATTACTGTGTTGCCATATTAAGGAAAAAATTACAAAAGGACCCAGAAGCTAGTATGGTATATGTGTGAGAACAGTTTAAAAGGGTTTGGGTTAGGATTATAATGTGTTAAAAGGGGTTAGTTTTTGAATTATGAGAATATGGCTGTTTTTCTTATTTTTGTTTTTCTCCACTTCATATGATAAGTATATATTGATTTTTATAATTAGACATTTTTCTATATGTGGTATATGCTTGTGTATGTGGGTTTGCACACCTGTGTGTAGACATATGGAGGCCAGAGCTCAACATCAGGTGTCTTCCACAATGACCCTTCACCTTAATTTTTGAGAAAGGATCTTTTACTAATTTACTAATTATTAATAAATTCACTAATTGCCTAGACTGGCTGACTAGTGATCCTCTGGGATCCTCCTGTCTCTGTCCCTCAGGACTGGAATTAAAGGCAGCACTGCCGCATCTGACTTTTTTTTATCTGGGTACTAGGGATCTAAACGCAAGTCCTCATACTATATGAAAGTTTTTTTTCTTAAATTCAAACTCTGCTTCAAACCAGCCCATCCTGAAATCATTTTCTGTAAGTTATTTAAGATCTCGGTTTCATCTGAATAGAAGTCTCGGATAAAACTCCTCAGCCTGCATAACCTACAGTGTGTAATTATGACTTCACGGACCAGTAGACAGTTTCAAAACACATTGTCATTTATACTCTCTAAAATGTTGCTTTGTAGTCAGGAAAGTTAGGAGAATTCCCACTTCACAGACACAGAAGCACAATGAGAAAAGTGATGGTTGCTGTGCAGCTATCACAGGAAGCACTATTGGTCAGATTTTATTATTTGTTATTGAAAATATATTTTTTTCATACAATGTATTCTTATTGCAGTTTCTCCCACACAGACTCCTCCTCATCTCCTCTCCGATGCAGATCCACACTCTTTCTGTCTCTCATTAGTAAACAAATAAGCATCTAAGGAATAATAATAAAAGAAAGTAATATAAAACAAAAGCAAACAAATCAGAATAGGACAAAACAAATGAATAGAGGAAAAAGAGCCAAAGAAAAAGCACAAGAAGCATATAGATAAAGAAACACACATGTTACACACAGGAATCCCATAAAAACACAGAACCAGGAGCAATAGTGTCCATCCAAAGCAACTACAAGGCAAATAAATGATTAAATAAATAAATGCCCTGGCACTATATTATGAGACGCAGAACCCCCAAAGATGCCACTGAGTCTATTTTGAGTTTGAGCATGGGAGGCTGCCTTTCAGGGTTTGTTTCCTTACAGAAAAGTTTTGTTTTCATTTCCAAGAGGTCATCAGTTGGAGATGGCTTCTGTGTTAGGGATGGGGCCATGTATCCACTTCTTTCAACTCTAGAACCCCATCTGGTGAAGATCTGTGCAAGCCCTCTACATGTTACCATAGTCTCTGGAAGTCCATATGTGCGTAAGTCACTCTGTTTACTTGGGGTCTCCCACACCCTCTGGCTCTTACACTGTTTGTGCTTCCTCTTTCACAGAGTTCCCTGAGCCCCCAGGAGAGGTAGTTGTTGAAAACATTTACTGATGAGTGTTCCAAGATCTCTCACTCTCTGCACATTATCTGGCTGTGGGTCTCTGTATTTGTTCCCTGCTGATGCAGGATGAAGTTTCTCTGATGATGAATGAGCAAGGCACTGATCTATGAGTATAGCAAAATACCATTAGAAGTCACTACTGTTATGTTCCTTCAGCACAGTGGTTCTCATCCTCCCTGATTCTGTGACCCTTTTATACAGTTCCTCATGTCATGGTGACCCCAGACCACAAAATTACTTCTACCTCATAACTGTAATTTGGTTACTGTTATGAATCACAATGTAAATATCTGATATGGAGAATATCAGATATACATCCCCTGTGAAAGGGTCATTTGACCCCAAAGGGATTGCAACCTACATCTTGAGAATCACTGTTTTAGCAAAACAGTTGTATTTGGTTTTCCCCTACATCCCTGGCCTATCTAGTATCAAGTTTTTGGCTACCAGAGCAGTGTTGGGTATGGATTACATCTCATGGAGTAGATCTTGAACTTCATCAGATCTTGGTTGGTTACTCCCACAAGCTTTGTGCCACTATTGCACCAGCGTATCTTGTAGGCAGGTCACTATTGCAGATCAAAGGGTGTGTAGTGGTGCTGGTTTTTACTTTTCTCCTTTGGTAGCATGCAGAGCACCTTCCAGTACTATGAACATTATTAGTCCATAGGGGTGAAGGCTCTAGGTAGACACCAGCCATGCTCAATGAGTTATGTAGGAGTTGTCTTCAGCATTAGGGCCTTTCTAGCAGTTTTTGGGGAGCAGACATTAGCTTTGACAATATAATGGGTTGCTTGGGAGTTCCACTGCAATACCTTTGATCAATAACTCAATTATATATAAACCTTTCCAGGTACTGAAGTTTCATTTGTGAACAAGAGATAGTTCAGCTAGGATTCTATCTTCCCTTTATTTGGAGATTTCATTTAGATCAACTTCATGTGTACATATTTTAGGAAGTTTCTACTGTATTAGGTTTCGATATGACTCCTCAAATTGCTCTTAGTTTTTGATGTACCACCTCCTATTCACCCCTCAATTCTATCTTCCCTCCCCCTTCACATTTGATCTTCCCCATTCCAGCCCAGTCATTATCCATTCACAACTATCTATTCTACTTCCCCTTCCTAAGGAGATCCATCTCTTCTCCTAGTCCTTTACCCTATATCTATACATAGCCTCTGTGGTTATATTGAATGTAACTTGTTTATATGCCAGTGGGTATGTCAGAGGAACAGTAGGTGGCAGTTGAGGTTCAGGAAGTCGGCCCACCAAGAAGCAAGGCCCCAATGGGTGAGTCTTGGAAAGACAAAGTCCGGAGAGCCTCAGCCCCAGAATGTCTCTTGCTATTGCTGAATCTTTTCATGCTTGCTGCTGCTATTTTTCTCTGGTATCTGACATGTTGTAAATGGGTGTGGGAACAACCCCGCTACCTTTAATGTTATATGATTAGCTCATGAAAATATCCTGTTCTACTGGGCATTTTTACCTGTGGATTATTATTATGAAGATGATTTCCTCCTAAGGTGTACTGTTTAACTGAAGCAATGATTTTATACAATAGTAGTTTAAATAGGAAGTTAGTAATTGAGGGTCTTTAATAAACAGAGGTTAGCTTATTGGGAAGAATAATATAGGTAAAAAGCAAGACATAGTGTTGCCTCCCACCCGATAAAGCAGGGGCTGCAGAGGATAGAAAATAAGAACAAGGAAATGTCACACAGCTAGTCTCTCATGAGGAGCCATATAGACTGTGACTTAGGTTAATGATTAAGAAAATAATTGCGTTCCAGAAGCCCAGCTATCTCAAGTTCTTTTAATCTTAATGTTGAGAGATGTGTTCATAGGCTTCAGTGTGAATCATAGCTAAAACAAAGCTTTGAGATAATATAAATTAAGGTTAGATTAAAATGTTTTTGTTAATAGCTTTGAAGATAAAAAAAAAAAACCAAAGAAACAATTTAAAGTTTAGAAAGGCACAGAGTTGAGTAAGAGTCTCCTTGAGGTCAAATAACAAGAAGAAAGCTGCCCAATTATTATCAGCTGTAGTGCCTTTCTTAATAGGATTGGTTGGCTATCAAAGATGATGATTAAATCCTTGTACCCATTTCTGCCATGGGTTTCCTGATGATATAAAAAATAAAACTGTTGCCGGGTGGTGGTGGCGCACACCTTTAATCCCAGCCCTCGGGAGGCAGAGGCAGGTGGATCTGCCAGCCTGGTCTACAAGAGCTAGTTCCAGGACAGGCTCCAAAGCTACAGAAAAAAACCTGTCTCGAAAAACCAAAATAAAATAAAAAATAAAACTGTTGATGAGTGGGTATACACCCTGGGGATTTAAAGTAGAGATGACATTGTTTTTCATATATAAAAGTTTAGGGTTGTGATTCTTTTAAGATTCCTTATAAGATTACCTTTTGAGATAAGTAATAAAGTGATGGATCTTTTCATTGTAACCACAAAATCAGCCTGCCAGTAAAAGAACTGGCCGAGAGAAATACCTTGCTTGCTTACACTCTGCTAATCAATGACAAGTGACTTGTACATGAATGTACGGGTTCTTGGAACAACTTGTTTTATACTTGTAACACATAAAATGTTTAATCATGTAAGGGATATAAAAATATTTTCTACCTGTATTCATTATGATCATTCACTTGAAAAATATAGAGTAACCACAATGTAATTTTTACAGTACCTGAAAGATTTTGTGGGATATATAAACTATAAGGGAAAAAAATAAAGTTAGTTATAAGGAAGACATTAAGAGAAAGACAGAAGGGGATACATCTGGATATAGGTAAGAAAATAAATAAAGAACAGGAGAGAGAACAGAGAAAGACCCTAAGAGTGTGTGGGTTCCCCTTTTTCACTAGCCTCAGAGAGTTAAGTTTAGGCCCCCTCATTGCCCCAGAGAATTTTTACTCCCTCAGATAGAAAAGTCAACTGAGTGACAGTCCACTGTCTCTGTTGGTATTGGCTCCTCCTCACACCCTGACCTGCTGGAGACTGGTCCTCAGGGCAGTAGTACTTATCAATGACTTAATAGCTAATTTCACATATAAATAAAAACATATCAATATTTGTCCTACCTCACTCAGGATGATTTTTTTCTATCTGCATCCTTCAAATTTCATTTTTCTAATGGCTGAGTAATACTCAGTTATGTAAATGTATCAAAAGCTGTTGATGAGCATCTTGATTGCTTCCAGTTTCTAGCTGTTATAAATATAGCAGCAGTGAACATGGTTGAGAAAGTATCTCTGTAGTATAGTGTATAGCACTTTAGGTATATTCCCAAGAGTGGTATAGCTGGATCTTAAGGTATATTGTTTGCCAGCTTCCTGAGAAATCACCACACTGATTTTCATAGTGGCTGTACAAGTTTGCACTTCCACCAGCAATAGATGAGTGCTCCCCTTACTCAACATCCTCACCAGCATTGAGTTGTTATTTGTTTTTTTGATCTTAACCATTTTGACTGGTATAAGATGAAATCTCAAAGTAGTTTTGATTTGGCTTTCCCTGGTGGTGAAGAAAGTTGAATATTCCTTTAAGTGCTTTTTGGCCATTTGAGTTTCCCCTTTTAAGAATTCTCTGTTTAGATCTGTACCCCATTTTCAAACTAGGTTATTTGTTTCTTTGATGCCCCATTTCTCAAGTTCTTTATATATTTTGGACAATAACTCTCTGTAGGATGTGTAGTTACTAAAAATCTTTTTCCATTCTGTGGCCTGCCACTTTGCACAAATTTCTTTCATGAGGTCCCATTCACTAATTGTTGTTCTTCGTGTCTGCGTGTAAGTGCCTGTGCTTACTTACTGGGCTAAGGTCACCTGATATGGCATCCAGGAATGAAATCAGGCTTGGGTTGGAGGTGCCACAGCATAACTGAGGCTGTGACAATTTTATTAACAGCAATCACATTTTTATACCTTTATTAGAAACAGACTATAATGGCAATTGCCAGGATCAATACAGTTGTACTTGCCAGGATACAATGAAGTTTGCAAGCTATAGAGGGTACACAAGATTAATGTCTAAAACGAATTGTCCTGTCAAGTTTCCATGCTTTCTTGGTTACTACAGAAACATACAGAAAATTACAAGGTGGCCAGAATGCTTCATTGCCTTTGGGTACATTCTCAGAAATGGAAGGCAAATTAATATGAAAAAATATGATGAATGTGTCTCAAAACAACTAGGCCAGGCCAACTTCATGGTTCCCTGCCCCTGTGCTGTAAGTGTTGAGTTCAGAAAGCTTTTTTTCCTGCGCCAATGAATTCAACCTATACCCTACTTTTCTTTTCTATTAGAGTCAGCTTATCCGGTCTTATGTTTAGGTCGTTGATGTATTTGGAGTTGAGTTTTGTACATGGTGATAAGTATGGATCTATTTTCATTCTTCTACATGTAGCCATCCAGTTTGACCAATACTATTTGTTCATGGTGATATCTTTTTTTTTCAGTGCGTATTTCTGGCTTCTTTATCATTGTGCCAAACCCTCTGAAGCTCTTCATGTGCTCTTTCATCTCATACTCCTGTTATGAGCCTAAGTGCTCAGTGTTCTCATTTGAGAGAATGGGACCTAAGGCTCAGAGAGGTGTAGGGACCTGCGGGCTTTGCACTTGGACCATGTTTGGCCAGTGCATGCATGAATCAAGAGTGTCAAGAAGGGAAGAGTCTACAGCCATGTCACTCTGAACATATCCAATGTTTTAATGTGTGGTTTGTTTGTTTGTTTGCTTGCTTGCTTGTTAAGACAGTCTCTTGTGTAGCCCTGGCTGTTGTGGTCACTATGTAGACCAAGCTGGCCTGGAACTCACAGAAATCATCCTACCTCTGCCTCCTGAGTGCCGAGATTAAAGGCGTGTATCATTACACCTGTCAGAAAAGGAAGGGTGAACAGCATACACTCTCGTGCCAGATATCCTTGAGGGGAAACCATCCTTTGAAGTTTGGTTGGGAAGAGATTTGGGAGCAGAGGAGAGGTATAGGAAGCAGTTAGAGTACAAATATAAATAACATCAGTATAGAACCCCAAAGAAAAGGGCAGGTCTCCCCAGGTCCTCACTCATCAGTCAGATGATTTTGAGGAACAATACATGGGGTTCTGCTTTAGACCTTTCTATATGCAATCTTTTTTTTCTAAAGGCTCCTCACTGACCACAAGAACTCTGTGACCAGCCCCCACGTTTACACGCCCACACTTATGCATTCAGTTTCTCCATGAGTTCTGGGGAACAACTCATTGTCACTCACATGGTCCAACTCAACTCCACCCAACCACACCTTACGCAATCCTTGTAGGGTAGAGCTCCTACTGAGAAGACTAGAACTTGAACTGGAACATGTAGCAAATTTGGACCCCAGGAATTGGCCACTGGTGGGCATCGTGGTGTTTCATAGGCAGCCAACCATATAAAAAGAAGAACTTTACATCCTGCTTGTCATTTTGAAAGACTGTAAAACCAGAGTCCAATCTCCATCATCTCACAAGACACCAAGAACTTCTTACTTGTTCAGGACCTTGAACCATGAATTCATAAAGACTCTTAAAAGCCAAGAAACAAAGCCTGTGTGGACAAAAATCCTCTGGAAACAGAGTAAGTGATACTTGTCTTTTCTATGATGCTAGTTCCTGTGAAGGGAAATCGTAAAGGCACAGATGAGTGCAGCTCAGGGATCCTTGGCAGTGGGCAATGCTTTGAGAACCAGATGGTTCCTATGTAACCTATTGCTATATCTGTAAAACAGTTAATACTCAAGAATACTGAAGATCCTGTGTGTATTCCTAAAGCTAGATGTTCAGGTATAAAACTTTTTCTAGAAAGTGATCTTGACAGTTTGTTGTTGATGATTAAGAAAGTAAACCAGCATAGAAAGACAAGAAATGCCTTTCATGGAAATCTATTTTAAAAGATATCCTTGTTCATATAAAGGCCAACATAATATGCCATATGAAGAAATGGCAGAAATAAAATATGTATTAGTGAGAAAAATCATTGCAAATGCAAAAATGATAAAAACAAATCCTGAACCAATTTCTTAAAATTAGAATTAAAATCACAAAGCTAGGACTACTGTCCTGGGGAAGGTGGAAAGTCACCACCTAGAGGTAGCAGACGCAAAGATAGAGTCTTGGGATACATCTGTTGTATTATAACATGATGCGGGCTTGTTTTATGCAGAAGAAAGCTGGGTATGACAGATTACAGCAATTCCTATTTTGCCTTTCCTTCCATGGGTTGGGAAAAGGTAGGAGAGCTACAAATTTTCAAATAAGAAAAACTTAGATTTTCATAGCCATTCTTTTCTGATCTTGAAATTCTCTACACACCACACAGCAAGACGCTCTGGGATTCCTAAACCAGTGAGACCATGAATTACTAGCAAATAAGGAACAATACCTGACATTAGGGTGCCTGACAGTTCTGGGTTATTCAACCAAGAAGACCTGGGTAGCAAGTTGCGAAGAAATACACAAAACTTGCCTCTACCTAAAATGGTGAATTATGTTTGTTAACTTCTATGGTGGCCAGTTACAAGTTGTCCACATGCCGCGTGGAGATGGAACAGTCGTACACAACTGACTCTTATGAGTCACAGCAAACATCTGGCATCACCCTAGGCCTGGGTACTTCATGTCATCTTTTCCCAGACACTTGACAAATGAGCAAGCTACAGGAAACTACTGCTAGAAGATTCCAAGCTCTAGGGATATACATGAGCACTGGTAAGGGGCCCTGGGGGAGACTTCTACAAGCAGATACTCACAGGCCTGGGAGAGTCAATGACAACATGGGCCTTCTGTTTCTCCTCCAAACACAGCCAAGGTCATGTCTACAGGCCACGTCCTCCTTCTAGCCTTCTCATGATGCTCACAGAGGGCTACTGAGTTAACTGTAAAACTACCTATACCATATAAAGGCCATGTGACATGGATCAGCCTAAGCCAAACAACCAGCTTGGTATCTTGAGTCTCAACCTATAAAGTGATAGGTTGTTCTAGTAGGAATTTGCTATATCAGATCTACTGATCTTGGAGTATAATGATTTTTTCATTAAAGAGCATGCATTGTCCCACTACCAACTGAAAGTAGTCTAGTCTCTTGGACAATAAGATAAATAATAATAACCTTTCATAGTTGTGAACATTTTGTTCTTATCCAGGACTGTCCTGCTTCCCAGAGCTTTTGTGGAGACTCCAGTAGCAAAGCCAGCATTGTGATTAGAGGCAGTAGAGTCAAATAATTTCAGTGCTGGAATTGAACAAAACACTCATGGCTTTCTACTTTAGCTCTTGTTTTGTGTCTTGTGCCACATTCCAGTAACTTGGGGCAAACACTGTGTCATCACTTCTGAAGTACTGAGCCACACTGTAGTATCAAGTAGCAATGTGCACCCCATTTCATCACTTCTAAATGGAATCAACTTGCCCCCTTAATAGGCATTGAACACTAAGTTCAAATTCAGCCACTTGGGGTCACTTAGAAATCATTAGTTAGAACATTAGTTAGAACAAAAACTCTTTTGTGTTTGATCCATTGAACTTCTTACACAGTCACTCTTAGAATAATTGAATGAATTATTCACACATTCATTTATTTATTCTGTGGCCCTCTTAGACTATAATGTCCATGTGAGAAGAAAATGCAAGAGCTCTTGGCCCTCCATTTTATCTCTAGGATTTTGTTATCACTAAGCTTAAATCAGCAGTTTATTAGTTGAAAAAAATATAACCATTGTCTTGTCTTTGTTGCCTAGATCCCTCTGTCTTTAATAGAAAAGTAAATACAGAAGCCATTGCTCCTGACCAGTTCCTGATGGAGATTTCAGCTACTACAGAAGACTACTATACAACCACAGAATTTGACTATGGGGACTCCACCCCTTGCCAAAAGGTTACTGTAAGAGCCTTTGGGGCTGGATTTCTACCCCCTCTGTATTCCCTGGTGTTCATCATTGGCGTGATAGGGAATGCCTTGGTGATTCTGGTTCTCATGCAGTACAGGAGACTTCGAAGCATGACCAGCATCTACCTATTCAACCTGGCCATCTCTGATCTGGTCTTCCTTTCCACTTTGCCTTTCTGGATTTACTACAAGCTGAAAGACAACTGGGTTTTTGGTGATGCCATGTGTAAACTCCTCTCTGGGTTTTATTACCTGGGCCTATACAGTGAGATCTTCTTTATCATCCTGTTGACAATTGACAGGTACCTGGCCATTGTCCATGCAGTGTTTGCTTTGCGAGCCCGGACTGTCACTTTTGGCATTACCACCAGTATCATCACCTGGGCCCTAGCCATCTTGGCCTCCATTCCTGGCTTATACTTTTTCAAAGCCCAGTGGGAGTTCACTCACCACACCTGTAGCCCTCATTACCCCTACGAGAGCCTGAAACAGTGGAAGCGGTTTCAGGCTCTGAAGCTGAACCTCCTTGGGCTAATTTTGCCTCTGTTAGTCATGATTATCTGCTATACAGGAATTATCAGCATTCTGCTCAGACGACCCAGTGAGAAGAAGGTCAAAGCCGTGCGTCTGATATTTGCTATCACACTTCTCTTCTTCCTCCTCTGGACGCCCTATAATCTGACTGTGTTTGTTTCTGCTTTCCAAGATGTTCTGTTCACCAATCAGTGTGAGCAGAGCAAACAGCTGGACCTGGCCATGCAGGTGACAGAGGTGATTGCCTACACCCACTGCTGTGTCAACCCAGTCATTTATGTCTTTGTGGGTGAGCGGTTCCGGAAGTACCTCTGGCAGCTGTTTCAAAGGCATGTGGTTGTACCCCTGGCAAAGTGGCTGCCCTCCTGTTTTGTGGACCAACCAGAAAGGGCCAGTTCTATGTCTCCATCCACAGGGGAGCATGAGCTCTCTGCTGGCTTATGATTCCCGCTCCTGGGTGTCAACCAAAGTCTAGGAGAGAGCGAGGAGATAGTGCAGGACTCCCCAGGACAGACACTGGCAGCTGTAACAATGAGGATTCACAATCTTATAGGGCCAGAGGGTACTTGCAGGTGGTTCAGGTATAAATCATCTCTTGAACTCTTTCCCTGAATGTCTCTCTGTTGAAAAATAAATGAATGAGCAAAGTGGAGTGGGTGCTCCAGAGACTGGGATAATGATTGGCAATGAAGGGCTTGGGCCCAACAAGAGTTAGGGTCTGTGGTCATTAACAAACAAAGCTGAATTGAACTTCTACTGAACTCCATTCCTAATGATGTGATATTCTGAGAAAATTTCAAGAAAAATATTGTAGGAGAAAAGAGTTTTGCATACTTGATATTGACATACATTATAAAGTATAAAATGCTATATCAAAAATTTAAACTATAACAAACTGAAGTTAATTTATTCATTTATTTTAAGTAATTAACAAGGATACAAATAGATCAAAGAATAAATGCAATAACATTACTATAAAAATACTGATCACAAGGAAATAACAATAAAAATACATAGTTCTTTTGGTTGCTAAAAGTGGTGGAGAAATATTATTTCATTTTATTAATGAAAATGCACGGTACAGGTCCAGATAAGGCAAAAACAGACAAAGACATGTGATTTGAAACAAATGTATATTAGTAAAGCATTTCTGAAGAGGAATTTAAAAAATTCAAGATACTAAAATGCTAAGTAGTCCATTTTAGGATAATATTAGCAAGTACTAGTAAAATGGCAGATAGTTTAATAATTTCAGAAATATTAAGTATTGGTCAATATGACATATGATACAAACATAAATATTTTAAAGAATTTGCATTGATCTGGAAATATGTTCATAATATTATTAAATTAAAATGGAAAATAAAAATCTGGCAAGATGGCTCAGCTGGTAAAGGTATTTAACCCAAGCTTGACAACCTAAGTTCAATTTTAAGAACCCACATGGTGAAAGGAGAGAACTAACCCTAACAAATAGTCCTCTGATCTCCCTATGTGCACAGATATATAGACACACACAAATATTAATGTTAAAGAATAAAAATATAAGATTCCTTTGGTCCACATTTTACATACAAAAGTAACAAAGTAAAAGGATACATCAATCCATTTTCCTCTGGTATAATAAAATCCCTAAGGCCAATACTTTATAAATAACAAAGGTTTACTTAGCTCAAAGCTTTGGAGACTCAACATGACCTCCACCTCTGCTCAGCTCCCATGAAAACTGCATTGCTACATCACTGCACAGTAAAGGCTTCATGACCAACCAGAGCACTGGTGAGAAGGAAAAAGTCACATAGAATGTCAGGAAGTTGAAGCGCTAGAAAGGCCTGTCTCTTGTGGGGCCCACTCAGGGTCCTCTGAGAATTCCCTTCCAAGAGCAATATCCTTGATAACATAATCACCTCCCACTTGGCTCAATGATGTTAAAGGTCTTACCACCAATACACTGAGAATCAAGCCACCAACATGAGTCCTTGGAGTTAACTCTAAATCATATCAAAGAGAAAACATCCAGTAGTTATAGGTATAGCCGGGTTTAATACAACAGGTCAATAATTGTGTGTGTAAGCTATCATAGGACCTGAGACATGGTTTCCATCTTTTCAACATAGCACATAAGCCTTGTCTCCACTTTCTTCTAAATCTCACATTTAATAGCTATTTGGGGGGCTGGAGAGATGGCTCAACAGTTAAAAGTTCTTGCTGTTCTGCAGAAGATCAAAGTTCTGTTCTCAACACCGACATCAGGCAGCTTACAACCACGGGTAACTCCAGTTCCAGGAAGTTGAACACCTTCTTCTGGCCTCTCTACTTCCTTCATGCACATGGTACACAGACAGTCAAGCAAACACACACACACATTTTCATATTTTAATTTAAATAAATAAATAGTATCCTTGTCTGGAACCCCACAAGAAAGGAACTCCGATTGATGTAGTTCTAATTGAATTAGATTGATATACAAAGCCTCCACAATTAATGATGCTTATTTTCTTTTTTTCATATTCTTTTATTTTTTTCTATTCAAAAAAAAATTTTTTCATTTCCTCCCCTTCTCCCAGTCCCCTCCCGCTCCCCCCGACTCCTCCTCCCTCCCCCTGCTTCCTTAAAAGATGGCATGGTGCCCTGCCCTGTGGGAAGTCCAAGGCCCTCCCGCTCCATCCTGGCCTGGGAAGGTGTGCATCCAAATAGACTAGGTTCCCAAAAAGATAATACATGCAGAAGAGACAGGTCCTGGTGTCATTGTTGATGGCTTCTCAGTCTGCCCCCATTGGCAGCCACATTCAGAGAGTCTGGTTTGATCATATGCTCGTTCAGTCCCAGAAGTTCGAATGGCCAAAAGATACTTAAGGACATGTTCAACTTCCTTAGCCATCAGGGAAATGCAAATCAAAACAATGTTGAGATACCATCTTACACCTGTCAGAATGGCTAAAATCCAAACCACCAACGATTGCCTATGCTGGAGAGGATGTGGAGTAAGGGGAACTCTCATCCATTGCTGGTGGGAATGCAAACTTGTGCAACCTCTTTGGAAATCAGTGTGGCGGTTTCTCAGGAAATTGGGAATCAACCTACCTCAGGATCCAGCAATACCACTCTTGGGAATATACCCAAGAGAAGTCCAATCATACTACAAAAGC